>APFE031498167.1:28911-45763 GCA_000404065.3 Pinus taeda
ATAATGAAAATATATAAAACCTAACCATAATAATTAGGTAAAAGCAAAATCTAGCATGAAAAATTAGAATATATAATTGAAAATGCATTTATAAAATGTAAAATCATAACTTACATATCTTATTGGAGAAAGCCATTTAATATAAACTACCTAGTAGAAGAAATTTAGTTTAATTATAAAAATAAACACTATTAAAAAATGACTTTTAGGATGATAAGTTAGAGCAGCTCATTTTAATAATTGTGAGAAATGTTCCAAACTATACTCACACCAAACTATAGTAAATAAATAAGTGGGAAATATACTTAAATAAAACAAAACTAAATTACAACATAACTGATCAAAATGAAACAAAACTACCTTACAATTAGATTTAAACTACACTTGCTTCCCCATACTAGTGTTAAAACTAAACTAAAAAGACATTGGAAGTTTTAAACCTACATGCACATTAAACTATAGATTTGAATGAAGACAACACAATAATTTAATAATCATGGCATAATCTAAGCCTAATCTAAACCAATGCCTTGGACTACTCTTAAAAAACATGTCTTAAAATACCTTGTGGATATCATGACAACCTCCTACCTTTGAGACATACTTGAATGCACAATTGACCAAGAAAAAAAGACAAGAAAAAGGATAGATCCTCTTTCATGTGAGTTTATTACTTACATTCTAAAAATGACCAAAGAGAATAACATTGGGAAAGAATGGTAAAAAACTACACCCAAGAAAATAAAAAGAAAACCATAAAAGAAGATGTCGTAAGAAAGAAAACCTAAGCAAATCATGAAAATAATATATCATTCTACACAGTATATCATTATGGTCCCAATATTAACTCACTTATATAAGCTCCTCCTTGTGATAATATCCTTAGAATATGGGTAGCATAACCACCAACTTGCAACACAACCTTTTATAATGGCCAACCTGCAACACAACCTCTATAATGTGGCCTGCAACACTAAAAATAAATAAAGAATATCTTAAATTTGTGATTATTCTTTTTTCAATTATACAATAAAAAATTGTTAGTAAAGTTAACAAAAGGTTCTTCATAAAGTCGATCAGAACTAGCGGATTATAACTTCTAAACCAAAGATGATGAATATTACTAATAAGTTTGCAAAATAAAAAAAAATACTACGAAAACTCCTCTGATTTCGATGTGATGTTTCAAGGCATAACATCGATGGGTAGCGCTCGAATGCCATTAAATCTAAAAGAGTTGACAGTTAACTCCACTGAACTGCATTGACTGAAACATTATGAGTCAAAGAGATTACATTGAGTGAGAGGGAAATGCTCTTCAGTTGGAGGTCCCTATCCATAGAATAATCAAACATATCGCTGCAATAATTTTGACAGAAATGTAAAGAATACACTCTCACAAAGAAACTCGCACAGACTCGCGCATACATAGGAATACACAGACATGCACAAAGTCACGCATATGTCCAACCACCCAGACTAGATCAACAAATGGGAGAGATTTCTGCAATAGATATATAAGGCACGATACCTTCCTAGGATTCTAAGAGAACCTACAATGTTTATATATGTGAAAATGGGAATTCTGATCATTTGTTTTCATATAATTCATTCAAAGGAAATACAAACCTAAATGATTTAATAATGAATCTAAATGCTTCTTATATATAGATATGTGTAATGAGTATCACTAGTCTTAATCTCCTTACTTCTCATGCATCATATTTGGAAGATAAAACAGAGGGAGAGATCGTCAAATAGAATAGAGGGAGAGATGTAAGAAAAAGGCTTTCTAGTCTGAGGAACACAGAGGGTCCGTGAGGCAATTGCAAGACAAATAGACAGAAATAGAAGGATAGAATATATATCTATTAGGCCATTGGGTTTGGGGCCATTACAAGGCGAGAAGATAGAAACAGTTTTATATAAATAGTTACGTGTCAAAATGCACATACAAAATGACAAGCCGCACAAGTAAAATTATAAAATCTTGTCCCTCCTTTCGAATCTCTCCATCTGCCAAAGAATCATAAAAGTAAGTTCTCCTATTCGCATTTCAAATTGAAGTTACCCATTTCATTGAAAAAATACAATGATCAGGTAAGACATTAATTTAAAGAAAATCAAGAAAGAGAAGGATAATAGTCAGATAAACAAATATATTAATCTTGGCGGCCCATTTATTTTACCCATTTCTACCAGCAAAAATATCCAATCCCTCAACCAGGCTATCACATATTGTATTTACTTTTGAATTCAAGAATTACTGTTTCATTCACATTTTACTTGGAATTCAAGAATAAAATTAGAATCTGAACCCCAATTCGAGAACCACTTCTATCTTTCACCGACGCTACAGCTCCGTCGAGGATTCTTCTAGCCAAGTAAATAATTTCAAGACCACCATTGTTGTCGTAGCCCACACATCCATCAACACTGTCATCAGTACGAAGCATCACCTCCCTCTTGCTCATTGTCTTCACCCATTATATTTGGGGCAACCTCGCAAACCTCCTCATCCGTTTCCAAATTAACCACTTTCCCCTTTTCTTCCATGGTCAACTTAGTTCGCAGCGGGTTTAGAGGGGAGACACACACCAAAATCATGGGTTGCTTATCTTTCTTAGGTATTGGTGTGCGTGGTGATTTAGGAATTTCTGCAACTATCCTAGCACTCTTAGGGGCATCCTCTACTGTCATGGCCTGTGCGGCCTGTTCGGTGGTCATTTCTCTGATTTCTCTGGCTTCTTCAAGCACGGCCATTTTGTTTGTCAAAAAATCTCTCAAATACTCAACGAGGTGCTCAAACAACATTCTCAACAAGTTAGACAGGTCTCAAATCAGAATACTTCAGGCACATGATAGCTCAATTCTCAAATCACCAAGTGTTGTTTTCTAGGAAGCCCTTTGTAATTTATAGCACCTTTTGAATTTGAATTTGACTGTTCCCCCCAAATCTAATCCATTAATGCTCCCTTGGCAGCAGATTTTCCCAAATCTTGCCCATAAATCTCGCCTTAAATGCCTGTCTCCCACTCCATTTGGTCTCAAACCAAGCATCACACTGTGAATAGTCACTATAATGGTCACTTTCTAGCCAACCCGCGCGGCAATGCAGCTACTCTTGCACTGTCATGAACCCTGTGACACTTCACTCCTACGTGCAACCCAGACATTGCGCAATTCTCGAGCAGAGTATTTTATAGTCTCGCGCCTCCTTTCAATTGCCTGGAGTGCTAAGACTTTCTTTCCCATGGCTATTCAGGTGGTCGTGCCATCTGTATATGGCTTCGATGAACTATAATTTTTGTTTCCGGAGAAAAGTTGACCTTTTAACTTCAATAACTGCATCGCGCACTTTACGAACTGCATCGCATCATCATCTGTGATCCCCTTAGTAATATGCGGTCCAATCCAAGGCACCAAACTGATCAACTCTTGGAGGTAGTCTCTAAATTTATCAAAGTAAGCGTTTGCATCTTTTTTTATCACCACAATATTTTTATCAAGAAGATCCCTTCTCATTCCTTCCTCCAGCTTCTTGACTTCTTCTTCCACCATAGCGCTTTTCTCCCTCAAATGAACTTTTTCATTCATGAGTTCTTGCCTAAGATTACTCTGTTGGATCTCTTCATCAAGTCCCAAATGTTCTTCTTCTTCCAACTATGTGATCCCTTCTTTCAAGGCTCCGCGATCCATCATACCCGTAGGTGCTGCTATGCGCAGACAAGGCATGATATACTTCATCGGTATTTTCGTGCTCGCTTCATAAACTAGCCTAGAAGGTGTTTGTCTCATCAGTTTCTTTCACGTTGCCCTATAATCTTGTAGGACTGCTAGTACGCACAGGTCCCAATCACTTTGTTGCGCATTACAAAAAAAATTTAGTGCTTCACAAACTTTATTAAAGGCTTCCGCATGGATAACATTCTGGGCGCTCATTCTTTCCACACTTTGTCATTCCAACTTGAGGAGCCATTTGTGCATTTTCTCCCAAATTCTTATTTACCGTATTTCCCGTTGTGAAGTTCATGTGCATATGCACAAGTTGTTTACCATATTTCTATACCCATCTAGACAGATGTGCATGCGAACCATCCTGCCCATTGTATTTATCTGTGAATCATACTCTAGGTTGTCCAAATCATGTGCGCATCATCCTCCTACATGTGCGCCAGTCATCAAAGTTTCCTTTGTGCATACCCCACCACCTCGCAAGCATAGCACATAGTACCCAGTTCAAGGCTTCGAAACATTGCTTCTTTGGCATCTCTCTCTCAAATCTATCCAAGAAAGCATCTACCTCACCTAACCCATCATAGGTAGGCAGATCTCACACTTCTGTCAATACACAGTGCAGTCATCTTGTCATCATGTTATCGTTTAACGTGGTTACCTTGTGTAACTGGTTCTACCATCTCTTTATCTCCTCATTCAAATATGAAATACATGAGATTTCGCGCTCCCATGAAATTCATCAATCTGGAGTGGGATTTAACCAGCCTTGTTCTCACGTAGTTATCTTGTATATGCATTCTAATTCATCATCACTTTCATAGTCGTGCACTAGCTCAATGTAGCATGATCCCTCAGCAAGGTCCAAAGGTATCACTACGCGTAGAGACTTCTTCTCAAAAGTCATCTTATGCTTCTTCAAGTTAATCACCCCATTCATGTTAGTGGCCCAATCAATTCCTAAGAGCGTGGGGTAGGGATTGTTGTCATCAACAATCTATACCACCTCAAAGTCAACTATCATGCTTTCTCCTTCAATATCTACTATGATTCCCTGTAATTATCCCAGGGGTATTATCTTCTGTTGGTTCGCCATGCACAGCTGGATAGGAGACCACTGCAACATCGACCTCCCCATGTGCTCCCATGTATGCTTCGGCAGAACATTCGCGTATCATCCTAAATCAATAATTACTTGGTCCATCTCATATTCTCCAATCTGCATGGTTAACCCCATTTCTCTTCATGTTCTTGTCTTATGTTTTCCAATCTTCTGGACTATGCGTGGTTCTCCTGGTGTGATCCCAGCGCATCTGTTAATGAGTTCCTATAATCCCTTTATTGCCTTACTATCGCATAGTAGCTTCATACATGTTTCCAGGAACATCGTGAGCATTGATGGGTCCATTTCCAGCTCCTGTCTATCTTTGCTTCCTGAAGTGGAGGCATCAGCGAAGCTCTTCTTAGCTTCCATAAAGGTTTCTTGAGTGCACTCCAAATCAAACTCTGCTTCTTTCCTTCGAGCTTTGTGAGCCTAAGAACTATCTTTTGGTTGTTTTCCTTTATCATCTCCTATCATAATTCCACTTTGGAGCATAATGTTCACATTTGGGTCTTCCTCTCGCAGCTAAGACCTCACCATCTGCAGGTTCTGAGTCAGGGGAGGTGGTAGTGTTCCCTTGTCGTATAGCCTAGCTATTAGTGTAAGGAAATCCTCCATCTCATGATCAAATATGGTATAGTATAGACATGATGGACACGTTGGTTTTGTACAATCAAGGGCATAATCTCTTGGCCCCACGTACTTATAGCATATCAACTGTCTGCGACCTCTTCTAGGTCCTCCTCCACCTCAGCCTTGTCTACGCCCCTAGAATCTGGTTCGCGCCATCCCTAGGGGCTGTGTTTCAGCCTGAACCCTATAGGTGGGAGTTCTATCCATCATTACCTCATAACTTGTACATGTGCACTCATCGTGTCCCATCGATCTATAGAAATTATGGAACAACTGTTGTGAGTTATGCGTGTACTTTTGCAACAAATGGCGATTGTCTGTACCATGCTTTCCTCCTATTTGACAAATCATGCACCATAGAGTAGGCTTCATGCTTATTCCTAATTGTTCTTATAGTATTAACGACATTGGTCCTCCTCTCGTGAGGTAATTCACAAACACTGGGCAGTGGTCCTTTTCATGACCCTGACCTTTGCATTTGATGCACCATACCTCTTTGTGCACTTCTAGTTGAGTTGTCCTGTCATGTTTCAGACTCTGCATTTCAAGGAATAATTTTTTCAATTGCATGTGGATTTGCTGAACTCCTAAGTTAGGATTATGTATTAGGGTCTCATGCAGCATCATCATGATCTCTAAAGCTTTTGCCTGAGTTGTTAACCTTTGCTGCGACAATGCATTCCTCAAATGCAACGATAGTGATTCTACAAACCATTTGCGGTGTTGTCCATCCATCAAAGTCATGTTAGCTTCATGAATTGTGTACTTCAACCTCTTATCCAACTCCCAATGAGTCTCTCCTGATAGCATTGTGACCTATTTGAACCCAATGATCGACTGCACTTCTAACTTCAGCCTGCTAAACTCCCTAGTTAGCATAGCTTCGATAACCGTGATTCCCACATCCAGATTATCACTTGAGTACCTGATGTACTAGGTCAACGTATGATCCTACAAAGTGCTCACCATTGTTGCTTTCTTGATATTATCATATGTAACTCCTTCCCATATGGCTTTTACAATGAACCAAAACTGGTCCAGATCTTCATTTCCCACTCCTTTGAACAAAGGAAACTTTATCGAGCTCGCCATATTAAAATGCAATGGTGGTGGAGGTGGTATGGGCGAAGATGGAGGTGATGACGGTGAAACTGGTGGTGGTGTGGGGGGAGGTAGTATGCATGAAATCCTCTACCTTATCAAATAGATCACACTTTGTGAAGATACCTTTGCGAGCTCTTCCTCGTCTCGCAGAGGTGAAATCAAAGGGTTATTCTCTGGTCCCTTACTTCCTTTGTTCCTGTAGGTTTTTCCACTTCTGGTAGCCCTAGACATCAATGTAGCTGCATAATCATGTTTTCACACAATATCATTTTAATACAAGTACTCAAGGACTTTACATACTTACCTCGCAATCCTTTGAGGAAGTGTTGCTCTGCCTCACTATAGCTAACTGAAGTGATGAATCCTCCTATAATCCAATTGAGCCAGTGATCAACAATGTGCATGATCTTATCTTCCGATGCTTCCAATCTTCTCACCAACTCTAGGGTCAACACAATAGGACTGTCAACCTTCCACCTTCCTTGGCTATATTCTAGCTTCGTGATCCACTCATAGAACTCGACAGGTAAATATGCGAATAATATTTCATGGATCTCTATGTACAGGTAGCAGTCTAACCACTCTTCTTTTATTAGTCACAAATTCCTATTCTCCTATGCCACGAACTCGTGAATTATTCTGTCCAACCAACCTTCAATTTCCTTGTTAGTTGGATTCCAATGATATGAAATCAGATATCTCTATGCATACTCTGGTCCCGACAACAGAATCATATGTTGGCTTGAGGGGGCCTAACCTAGGTTTTGTGTTAATTAGCCAAACAAATCCCTGTACTACTGGCCCTTTTGGTAACAACTTGTGGAGCACGGACTAAGGTCTCACCTGGAGCAGTATAGGGGGATGCAGGAAGCAAGTTTTGCATGCTTGAGATGTCTGAGGTGTCGACTTAGTCAAACTAGGAATTCGCTTTGCACAGGTCACTTCGCACACTTGCCTGTGCTGCGAGGCCTTCACGCTCTGTTACATTCCCCTTCAAGTAGCCCTAATCAAGGGCTGAGGTGATTTCACACTGCTAAGGCAACGATCTGTGCTCTTTCCCTAAGTTCCACCGTGGATCTTACTTATCTTCTTATAATTGTTAGTTAACTTCATGTAAACAAATACTTATCTTATATTTTCTTATTCAACACATTCATATAAGTTCGCGCAGCAAATAAACAATGAACTTGCAATTCATACCCAAGATACTTCAATGCATAAAATAGGAAAAAGATACACAGAATGATAAGAACTTTCTTTATTACTTCTTCAATTGGTTACAGACTCAACTCACCCTACGCACTTAGTTGCAGGGGTTCGCACACTCAGATGCGAACTACTAGGCCTCTACGCACTCAGCTGCAATGCCTTCTCCTACTCTACGACCCAAAAGGCTTAACTCTACACTTCAACTAAGACTCAATCCTTCATCTTTGATCCATCAACTTAGTTATTTACAACTTAGAGCTTCACTCTATTTATTAGAGCTTCAAGCTGACATTACATTACAAAAGTAAGGGTGGACCACCCTATGACTCAATTACAATTACACGCTCTGTGCGCACAAGCCACAGACTCTTTACATCAGACTTAGTCAACTTGGGCTTTAAGCCCCAAAACTCACCTTGGGGTATCCCGCACTCAACAGTCATTACTCCTATACTTTCCCCTCATAGCCACTGAATGCTTGAAGGGAAATTGACATGGAAGCATTGGAACTTCAAGGGAATTCCTTGAAGGGCACAACCAACTTGGCACCCTTGGCATCACAAATAAACTGTTAGGTGTGACACCCTTGGAACTTCAAGGGAAGTTCTTGAAGAGCACGACCAAACTTGGCACTCTTAGAATCATTAAAAATAAATAAATTAATAAATATAGTCAAGATATGAAAACCTAGGTAAATTCATATCAAGGTTAAATGATATTAGAAATCGAGGTAATGAAATCAAGAATAAAACTTGGGTTAAGAGGATCATATGAAGAAATAAAATATTTCACCTTAAAAACACTACCCTTCCCATGTTGGAGAATATTAGGTATATAATGTAATTTAATTGGTAAAAAGGGTAAAAAGGGACATAAATGTAACGATAAATATTAATCCTAAAATAGTTAAACCTAATTAAGAGAAGAGGATGGTGAATTAAAATAACATTAATAAATTAAATTTTAGAGAAATTTAGAGAACCTCCATGTGGCAACAACCAACATAAGAATATCCATATAAGAGATAACTTGAGTTAAATTAGGGAGTAGATACGGGATCAAATCTTCACTTATCAATAGATTTTAGTAATGAGCACAAATTAAGGAGTAAAAAATGGGATCAAGAGACAACTAGGAGAAGAAATAGGAATCATGTTGATGTGAGGAAAAATATTACTTTTAAATTAAAAGGTAAGTAAATAATTTTGGAGATCCTTGATGAGAGAGTGACACATGGGTGGGTGAATAATAAAACTATTGGATTAATAAAAATAATTAATTATGCATGAAATGTGTAGAATATTAAATAAAATTAACACACATAAAAAATACTAGAAAACCATAGATGGTGGAAAAGGCCTCATCCTTACTGTATTCCTCCCATAATGTGATGCAATGTACAAATAATGATAATAGTACAAATAATGTTTGGATAAAAATAGTATGTCTATCTTGGACACTACGGTTGAGCAAATCTCTCAACCAAACACTAATCTAGGAGCCTAATTAGTTGGAGAGAGTCTCTCAACCAACTAAGCCTAAACTGACTCCTAACCATGAGGAACAAAATCAATCTAGAAAGGTAGGATTAAATCCAGCTTCCTTGTGTTGAAAAGTGTGCATCAAGAAATGCTAAATTTAGAAAGTGGTAAAAATAGAATTGCAAAAAATAGCACTTCTAAAAATAGCAGTTTGGCCAATGAGAATTTTGGCCACCTTGGGTGAGAGGTGAAACTGCTAAAAATAGCATTTCTGGGTCCCTTCCTGTTTATACCAGTCTCTGGTCTATCTATAGGAAGTAAATTCAAATTTGGTCTTACCAACAGTTTGGAATATTAATTAATTAATTCTCCATGAGTTAATTAGTTAAGGAAAAGCAAACTTGAAGTCTTTGTGGGAACATGTAATTATTTCTCCACTAATTGGGGAATGTGTCCTTGATTTGCTCCATTGTGTTGGGTCCCCATAATACTAGTGATTACCCCATTACTATTGTAGTTGTACCCCTTATTAATATTGTTGTGCCCATATTGTTACTATTGTGCCCCATAGAAGCCCACTATGGTTATTATTGTGCCCTTACATTATTATTGTTATGTAGGCTCTGATTATGTTATGACCCCTTAGACTCCTATATATAGAAATGAGATCTTTTCATTTGTATCATCCAAGAATTGTTCATTTATGTAATGTAAAGGAGGTTGCCCCCTTGAAAAGGCTGAATTCTAAGGCATGGATCTATCTTTCTATCTTTTCTTGAGCTGGTTTCATAACATTCCTGGAGTAATCCCTCTGTTAAGAGGAAGATCCTTTTTTGTAACCGACAGTTTTTATTAATGAATATAAAGTTTTTTTTATGTGTGTGTAAAACTTTGTTCTTGAGAAAACAATATTAGCTTCCCTGTGCAAGACAGAGCGTTGTTCTCTGTTCATATTTGTTTGGAATTATCATAAATTCCCAACATGGTATCAGAGCTTACTCAGGCTCTTTGAAGGTTTCAAAGAAGCTGAAGGAAGGATTTCTTGTTGCAGCAGCTTCTCCAGCAGAGTGAAGACTCAGTCAAGAAAAAATCCAAGTTATTTCTCAAATAATTTTTGTGTTACTGTCCTTGGTAGTCAGTTATTTTAAATATACAGTCAAGTATTTTGAAGCATAGTTAACAGTGCAAGAATGGCTGGAGCGAGCACTAGCATGGGTATCTATAATACCCAACTCCCACAATTCAATGGGAAAAACTATGACTATTGGGCAATAACTATGAGAGCTTTGCCTGCTTCCCAAGACTTCTGGCAATTTGTTAAGGATGGTTTTGAAGAACCAACAGATGAAGATGAGTTTAATAATTTGACTGAGACAGAGAAAGAACTATTGAAGAGCTATAAGAAGAAGGATTCTAAAGCCCTCTACTTCTTGTATCAAGCAGTTCATGAGAGTGTTTCCAGGATAGTAGCAGCCAAGACATCCAAAAAAGCATGACAAACTCTCAAGATAGCCTATCAAGGCATGGAGAAAGTGAAGACAACAAAACTACAGTTGCTGAGGAGAGATTTTGAGAATCTGTGCATGAAGGAGTCAGATAATATTGACTCATTCTTCACACATGTGATTGGTTTGGTCCCACGGATAAGGTCTCATGGAGAAATTCTTCAAGAAAGGAGGATTGTGGAGAAACTATTGAGGTTCCTACCCTCATGGTTCGATGTGATAGTCACCACCATAGAAGAGACAAAGGATCCCACAAACTTCTGAGTTGATGAACTACATACATCATTGATGACACATGAGCAGAGATTGAGTAGAAATGAAAACTCATCTCTAGAGCATGCCTTTAAGACTGAAAACTCATCTCTAGAGCATGCCTTTAAGACCCAGATTTTCTTTGGAAGAGGAAGAGGTCAAGGCAGAGGAAACAAGAGAGGGAGAGGTAGAAGCCAAAACAGAGGTGGAAGAAACAGTCCAGCAAATGTTCAAGGAAGATGCAGCAATCCAAATGAGAACCAAGGCTAAGGCAGCAACCAACAAAGTGAACAACATCATGCTCAAAGACAAAGGTGTGACAAATCTAATGTCCAATGTCAATATTGTAAAAAATATGGGCATTATGCAAATGAATTTAGGAAGAAGCAGCATGATTTGAGTAATAGAACAAGTGCAAATTTCACTAGAGAAAATATCAGCCAAGATAATTTGTTTTTAGCCTGTAATATGGCTAAAGTAAAGAGTGAAGATGTATGGTTTCTAGACTCCGGTTGTAGTAACCATATCACAGGAAACATAGCCCTTTCTTCTAAGTTAGATCAGAGTGTGAAGTCACAAGTCACACTAGGGACTGATAGTAAAGTTTTTGTTATGAGAAAAGGAGAAGTAAATGTTTTAACAAGGAAAGGTGAAAAGAAAACCATAGCAGATATTGACTATGTTCCTGGAATGAAATGTAACCTCTTAAGTATTGGACAGCTTATTCAAAAGGGTTACAATGTTTTCTTTGAGAATGATGTATGCACCATCATGGATAAAGCACCCAGCAAACTATGTATTGCTGAAGTGAAGATGACAACAAACAGGATGTTCCCTCTCAAAACGAAAGTAGATTTGAAAAATGGAGAAGAAATAGCAACAGTGACACAAGAGGCTTTCCAAAGCGAACCAAAGGATGAAAATTAGTTGTGGCACTTGAGATTTTGACATCTCAACTTTGAAGGTCTTAACTTATTTAATAGAAAAGGAATGGTAAGAGGATTACCATTGATAGAGAAACCAGACAGCCTTTGTGAAGGTTGTATCTTGGAGAAACAACACAGAGAAAGTTTTCCATCTCGGAAAAGCATAAGGGCAAAAACACGCTTAGAGATTGTCCACTAAGATTTATGTGGACCGATGCAAACTCCATCACTTGCAGGTAGCCACTATATACTAACATTTATTGATGATTTTACAAGAAAAACTTGGGTTTATTTCTTGAAGAACAAAAGTGAAGTGTTTTAAAGATTTTGCAATTTCAAAGCACTTGTAGAAAACCAAAGTGGGCTGCATATCAAAGTTCTAAGAACTGATAGAGGAGGTGAGTATATCTCAAAATAATTTCTACGTTTTTGTATAGAAAATGGAATACATAAGCAATTTACCACTAGGTACACTCCGCGACAAAATGGTGTTGCCGAAAGGAAGAATAGGACAATCATGGATATGGCGAGGAGTATGTTAAAGGAAAAGAATTTATGAAACGATTCTTGGGTTGAAGCTGTACACCGTGTAGAATACATTTTAAATAGATTCCCTACAAAAGCAGTCATGAACAGAGTGCCCGAAGAAGCATGGAGTGGGACAAAGAAAGGAGTCACCCACATGAAAGTTTTTGGATGTGTGGCTTATGCACACATTCCAGATCAACTAAGGAAGAAGTTGGACAACAAAGGGGAGAAATGTATTTTCATTGGATACAGTGAGGAATCCAAAGCTTATAGGTTGTATAACCCATCCACCAAGAAGCTTATTGTGAGTAGAAATGTTATGTTCATTGAGAAGGAAGCTTGGGATGGAAGCATAGAGAAAACAGTGAATGCTAAAAACTATTTGTCACATGATGAAGATGATGAGGAGATGGCTGAAATACATCCCCAAACAACAGCACCAACACAAGGGAAACAAGAGACACCCTTGAGGAGAAATGAAAGTGCTTCTCCAAGCACACCACAAAGAGGAAATTCAAGTGCTTCTTCAAGCACTTGTATGCCAAATGAAAGAGGTAAGAAGTTCAGAAATTTAAGTGACATGTATGAACAAGAGGCAAGAAATGAAGGTATGAACTCTTTGTTTGCTTTACATTGTCATGTTGATGACCCTGTTCATTTCGAAGAAGAAATTAAGGATAGGAAATGGATAGAACCCATGAATGGGAGAAAAGAATTGAAGTACCTTGAAGTTGTGTTTAAAGAGTATGGAGTTCGATACGTAACTCTTGTCAAGATGACCGAGATAGGCTTCACTGCCAACACCCTTGTCAATATGACAGAGGAAAGGATTGAATATTTGATGAAGACCCTGGTAGAACTCTATCATGTGGATCTTCTTATAGGGGAGAGATATGGAATTAAATCTGCCATTAGAGCAGAGAAGAAAAGGTTGCAGGATAGCTTGGAGATGCAAAGGTTGGAAATATTGTTTGAGGCAAAGAGAAAGAGGATATTACATGATGATCAAAATACTTTTGGAGCTGCTATGACATCCGAAAGAACAACTAAGGAACTGAGAGAAAATGACCCACTGATTTTCCTAGAAAGCACAAGTGTAGATCATGTCCCAATGGATATAGCCAGGTGCTAAGACAATACTCTTATTCTCGAGAACAGTAACCAGGGACAGTTTTGTGGCTCGGGATTGACTGGAGTGCCTGAGCACAGTAGTGAGAGCGATGGAAGGAAAGATGATACGAATAGACATAAAAGTTTTGAGTTTTTGAAGAAATGTCTCGGTATGACTGATAACCTAGCAGTTGAAATTAAAGGGGAGTGTTGAAATAGTAATTTCAACTGTAGCTGCATTAAAACAACAACCGTAAAATTTTGAAAACCACCAGTACTTTCCCACACTGCTTTTCATGAGTCGGTGGTTTTTTCTCAAATGGCAACGATAATGTACACCATTTGACACATGGATCACGAGTTTTGGAAAACAACTTTTTTCCCGGAGCATAAAGGTCGCAAGAAGTGGCTATGCGATATTATCGTCAGCCGTCCGATTGAAAGCATGGTTGACCACTGTAAATTGAAACCAAGTCGTGTACAAGCCTACAACAAATGAATTTGACGTGAAGTAAAACTTTCAATTTGACTGTCGTTTTTTCAGTAATGCAATTAATGTAATTTATTATGGTTCGTAGATTGTAGGTAAATGTTTTAATTTTAATGTTTTTTTATTTTACGGGAGTATGGCTCGAGTAACATGTAATATCGTATGTTGTTTTGTTGCAATGAAAATGCAAGGGAAGCATGCAGTAGTGCGCATGTGAAATATACACAGCAGTGTAAATGTAAATGGTTTTTCGTTGAAAAAAAACGAAGGGGAATATGCAATACACAACAACGTAAATATATCAAGTTTTTTCTTGTTGAAAGAGAATGCGCGGTAACCAGATTGGAATGTTATTTTTGTTGGTTGAAATGTAATGTGAAACTCGCAGCAACACGAAAGAAAAAAAGTTTTTTGTTGTTCATTGAAATGCGAGGGAAGCACGCAGCAACGCGCGAGTAAAAAATTTGTATGCACAAAAAGAGTGTTTTTGTAACTTAACAGCGTGAATCAAATGACTTTTTTTTTCTTTTATAGAGCATTAGAAGTAAGAAATTTTATACACAACAGTGTAAAATTTCAAAGGAGAGACTGAGCAAATTTGCAATGAGACAATAATTTTTTTTGTGTGGAACTGAAGTGTTCGTGGTGTAATCCCTCTCTTAAGAGAAAGATCCTTTTTTTTAACACAGTTTTTATTAATGAATACAAAGATTTTTTTATGTGTGTGTAAAACTTTGTTCTTCAACAAACAATATCAGCTTCCCTGTGAAAAACAGAGCATTGTTCTCTGTTCATATTTGTATGGAACTATCAGAAATTCCCAACAGGACATACATAACCTTATGCACACCACATTCACCCAGTGGCAAGCCAAGGGGCATATCCATCTTCATGATGAGTGCCACCAGGTAAGCACCATCAAGAAACTGATTCCAAAAATATGAATAATCATTCTTTGAATTTTAGAAAATCTATGCATTCTTCAAACAATTTTTAAATTCTAGAAAAGTTGCGTAATTTTTGAATTTTAGAAAATATACATCTTTTTGAATTCTAGAAAATCTATGTACATTTAAAGAAAACTCCCTGATGTAACTGTGTATGGGAACATGCTTTGAATTCCAGAAAACTTCCTGATGTAACTATGTATAGGAACATGCTCTCCATTCTTAGGGTAGCCTCTCCATAAGAAAAATTTCACTATCCTATACACAATTCCATGAGAAAAATTTCTTCAAATATAAAGAACCCTGAAAATCTTCGATCTATACATTCTTTAAATTTAAATGCATTCCTCAAATTCTAAAAAAATCTATACATCTTTTGAATTTTAGAAAATCTATGCATTCTTTAAGCATTCTTTGAATTTTACAAAAAAATTAAGCATTCTTTAAATTCTAGAAAAGCTATGCATTTCTTAAGCATTCTTTAAAGTGTAAAAGAGCTACGCATCATTTAAGCATTAATATTTATGGATCTATTAAACATTTATCAAAATCAGACCAAATTGAACTACGAAACCTGCCTTTCATTACTGGCATCAGATTGGATTTGTCTCCGATGTGGTATGTATGGTGGTGAACTAACTGTTTTCAGTTTAAATTGCATTTGTCTCACATGTGATATTTTTTACAGTTTATTCTGAACTTGATGGAAAAAAAATTGCTGGACTTATCTCTATCCAAGGAGACGGAAGAGATCTGTAAAGTATGTTGGAGACTTTTTCTGGTAAAATTCCAAAAAAAAAACACAGAGCAGAACAGAATAGAGAACGACGCTCCATTTCAAACACAGGATCTTTAACACGCAATTAAAAACTTGTATTAAAGAAGAGAAAATAAACTGTTACAAAATGGGTCTTCCTCTGAACAGAGGGATTACAACAGGAACACTTCAATTCCACAACAAAAGAATTTTCTCTGCACTATCGTGTGTTTCCTCTTATCTATCTTCTCTGCTCTGACTCATATCTACACTGTTGTGTCTACACATATATAGTGCATCAGGGCTCATAACAGTCCATCAACTACTTTAACTCTCTGACAGAGTCTCTGTTGTAATTCTTGAGTTGGTTGTGTGAAAACCCATAACTCTTAAATGTTGCGGCTAGCTCGAGGCTGGTTCTTTCCTTCTCGGCCATGCTTTTTCATTAATGTTATTGGTGAGCAGTTATGGCGCAAATCCCGAATCTAATTTTCGTCCTTCTTTGGGAACACAAAGAGGTAAAGTGCGTAAATGCAGTATGGCTGTTACACTGAAATTTGTCACCATGGCTATCTGCAGTTAATATGGCTCCATCAATAGTCATATTGTCCTCCTTGTCAAGCCTCATAGCTCTGCTCTTCATGTCAAACTTCAAAAAGAAAGAAAGTCACTTAAAAACATGTTTATCTCTGGGTACGCAGGTTCTCTCTACCTTGCCTGCGTATACGCACTCCAAACACACTGTACCTGCATACTTGAATGCTCTGTAAGCTAAAGGTTGGGTGCGTACCCCTGTAAAGGTCAAAAGGCGCGAGTTTCATCTTTAAAAAGTTACTTGTGGTCACTTCTAGAGCCTTCTAGAAGAGTGTTTGACGTGTATTGAGGGCCTCCAGATGGTTCATGCACTCCTATGATAGAGGAACTTATCCCATCAAGAGAGGAGCTACCCCATCCAAAAGAGGGAGTATCCCATTGATGTTGGAACTGAATAACTTCCTCTAGAATACTATAAATACAGGCCTTGGGCCAAAGGAGAGGAGGTTGAAAGCTGAACATTCTAAAGGGTAAATGCC
>APFE031498167.1:48730-78937 GCA_000404065.3 Pinus taeda
CCCCATTACTATTGTAGTTGTACCCCTATTAATATTGTTGTGCCCCTATTGTCCCCATATTGTTATTACTATGCCCCATAGAATCCCTCTATTGTTATTTTTGTGGCTTTATATTATTATTGTTAGGTCGGCTGGGTTATATTGTGACTCCTTAGACTCCTATATATAGAAAGGAGGTTTTGCCATTTGTATCAATGTAATGTAAAGGAGTTGCCCCCTCGAAGAGGCTGAATTCTAAGGCGTTGATCTATCTTTTCTATCTTTTCTTGAGCTGGTTTCATAACACATTGATTGAGGAATTAAGGATGAGTTCTATATTGAGAGGATTAGTTGACTTAGTTTAACTCAGTCAAGTTTAGTTAGATTAATTTAAGTTGTTAAATTAATGATATATAGTTTTTTGATGCTTGCATGCATGTGACAAGTATTATTTTCAGATAACTATGTATTCACTCATGGATAACTGATGAATGTCAGTTTTGTCAAAGACTCAGTTGATATCAGAGAAGGGACAATGTAATATCAATTGGATAAATATTTCTCCTATAAAGGAATCTCATCCATGATGAGGATTTATCTCCTTCAGGTTTGTGCAGTTAGATCAGAGGTTAGTGAGTGTGTGAAAAGGCCAATTCACGTAGGTCGCAACACTAGACCCCAAGGAAACTACACAAGGAAATAGGAGCTTGGATGGTAGAGGAGAAGGTTTGTGAGAAGCCTTTGACTATATATGAGCAGCATAGGGATTGTACTGAGAGTTGGATAGCTTCCAAGCTAAGGCTTTGTGTAATCTAGACTATATTTCCACTTGTATGATAATACAAAGATGGGGTTTTAGGAAGGTGATTTCCCCGAGTAAATTCTTCTATGTTATGTTTGATTGATTCCTTCTTATCAGTTATATGTGTTCTTATTAATGTTTCTTATGGTTGATTAAGCTTCTGCTAAATTGTTTATAGAAGTAGATCAAGTGTTTTGCTTTAGTACATTGCATTACCAGGTTGATCTACAGTGGGAATTTCTACATGGTATCAAAGCTAGTTGATTTGTAGAAAAAGTCCTACATGGTATCATAGCTAGCTGATTTGTAGGAAAAATTCTACAATGTTCTACATGGTATCAGAACACAGGTGATCAAGGAAGAACAATATACTAGAGAAAATTTCAAATTTTTGAGTTTTGGGTCGAGAGTTTGCAGAGTAGATCTGAAAAGGCGTCAAGAAAGGAAAGTGTTGCTCGAAATGGAATGAATGTATCATATCGCCCGCAGGTGATATACATTTCTATACAAAAAAATTTAGAAACAAATAGCATATTTGGATTCCTTGTGGAAAAATACCAAAAGTAAAAAAAAAAATCAGCTGAATCGGAGTTCGAATGAGGGAGATATCGCTGATTTAAAATCATTGCTTTTTCTAGAAAATTTCATGACGGTGGGAAAGTGGAAATAGATTGGTGTGCTAGCCAAGAACCTATATGCACTTGAGGTAAAAGATGCATGCAAAGCCTTGAGGAGCAAGGAAAAGGTTAGATACTTGGTGGTTGAGAGGGAAAGTAAATTAACTCTCAATATGCAGAGCCAGAAGAAGTCTCAGACAATTATGGAGGAGCCACGATTGGTGCATCAGCGTTAGGAGGTTGTGGAACAGCCACAACATGGGAAGCTAAGAGAAGATCGAGTAGATACATATACTCATGCAAATACCTCTAGTAGGGGGAAACTTCAAGCCAAGTGGGCAAAGGGATCACATGCAGCCATACCTCTAGGTAGGAGGTGGGGCGATATAGAGTGATCGTCCCAAGGATGAGGGGCAAGATCCTTGAGGTACCTAACCTCTTGGATGAGACCTTGCTATGGGAGCCCCGATGTAGAGTTAGCAGGAACTGACTGATTGGGTAGAGATATATGCGAATGGAGCGGTAGAGAGAGCTATAGTGCAGGGAATCCCAGCACAATGCAGAGCATATAGGTTGCAGCAATGCGAGAGGCACAAGTGTGTTGCACAATGCAGGGTATCACAAATAAGGGTGCAATGGTTCAAGATGCATGGAGATGTTGCAGTAGTGCAGAGGTTAGAGAGGGAGCACTTGTTAGCAATAGGTAGAGCTTCAGTATCAGAGTATGTTTCTAGCCCAACAGAGAGGTCAGTTGGGAATTTTTTGTTTCGAGTGTTGTTGGAGCAACCGCACTTGGTAGATGTGTTGCATGAAGAACATTCTAGAGTTACAAGATTAGGTTCGAGAGGAAGCCTTTCTTGTTGAGAGGGAGTGTTGAAAAGTGTGCAATAATAAATGCTAAATTTTGAAAGTGCTAAAAATAGAATTGCAAAAAATAGCACTTCTAAAAATAAAAGTTTGGCCAATGAGCATTTTGGCCACGTTGGGTGAGAGGTGAAACTGCTAAAAATAACATCTTCCAAAAATAGCATTTCTGGTTCCCTTCCTATTTATAGTAGTCCCTGGTCTATTTATAGGAAGTAAATTTGAATTTGGTCTTACCAGTAGTTTGGAATATTAATTAATTAATTCTCCATGAGTTAATTAGTTAAGGAAAAGCAAACTTGAAGTCTTTGTGAGAACATGCAATTATTCCTCCACTAATTGAGGAATGTGTCCTTGATTTGCTCCACTGATTGAGGAATTAAGGATGAACTCTATATTGAGAGGATCGGTTGACTTATTTTAACTTCATCAAGTTCAGTTAGATTAATTTAACAAGTTGTTAAATTAATGACATATAGTTTGTTGATGTTTGCATGCATGTGACAACTATTATTTTCAGATAACTGTGTATTTGCTCATGGATAACTGATGCATGCCAGTTTTTTCAAAGACCCATTTGAGATTAGAGAAGGGACAATGTGATATCAGTTGGATGAATATTTTTCCTATAAATGAAGCTCATCCATGATTAGGATTTATCTCCTTCAGGTTTGTGCAGTTAGATCAGAGGTTAGTGAGTGTGTGAAGAGGCCAATTCACACAGGTGGCAGCACTAGACCCCAAGGAAACTACACAAGGAAATAGGAGGCTTGGATGGCAGAGGAAAAGGTTTGTGAGAAGCCTTTGACTGTCTATGAGCAGTAGAGGGATTGTGCTGAGAGCTGGATAGCTTTCGAGCTACGACTTTGTGTAATCCAGAATATATTTCCACTTGTATGATAATACAGAGATGGGGTTTTAGGCAGGTGCTTTCCTTGGGTAAATTATTCTGTGTTATGTGTGATTGATTCCTCCTTATCAGTTATATGTGTTCTTGTTGATGTTTCTCATGGTTGATTAAGCTTCCGCTAAATTGTTTGTAGAAGTAGATCAAGTGTTTTGCTTTAGTAAATTGCATTACCAGGTTGATCTACAATGGGAATTTCTACATGGTATCAGAGCTAGCTAATTTGTAGAAAAAGTTCTACATAGTATCAAAGCTAGCTGATTTGTAGGAAAAATTCTACAAAGTTCTACACCTTGATTTTAATTTATTTAACTATTTTGGACTTATAAGTGTTTTCATCACATGAGAGTGAGGCTAACATTCCCCCCTCAATGATAAGTCCAAAATAAGAACCAGGAACCATCTTCCAAGTTCTCATGCTGAAATTGTTGATCCTAAAAAATGATGCCTGAAAAACCGCCAAAGCTAGATGCTAAAAAAAACTCCAATATGAAGAGAACATGAATCAACTGGAAGTATGATTCATCTCTAAATTTTGCTTGATGACTCCATCACGTGCCAAGCTACAAAAGGATCCATATATCCTTTGCTTGCAATCAACATCCTTTGTCCATTGACAAAATATTGTGAACGCCCACTGGCTACTTTGATGTTGACCGCACAGTGGCTGATTTTAGGATGCCCATTGGCTGATTTGAAGATGTACACTGGCTACTTTTGATGACGTTGTCGAGGCTTTCAATCTAACAACCACCCTTAAGTCCCCCCATTGTTAGCTAAAAGGAGAGACAATCATCTGCATAATTTATGAATTCTGAACTCCCCCCCTTCAGGTGTAGGAGAGTTTCACTGTTGTATGCCCACTTTCAGATGCATGAGAGTACCATATTCATTTTATTGTTGGTTGCAATAGGTTATATTGAATTGTATTGTAAAACTTACACAATCATTTTAATGTTGACGACCATTCCCAAAGATTAATCCATGCATAATTTATCTTTAATCTAGCAGGTTGGTGTTGTTTGCAACATTTCTCTGGTGATTGATTTTTCTTGCCACAATGGTGACAAGGATGGAGATCAAAACAATGATCTTCCATGTGACATTTTCTTTGACAATGTTTGCATGTGGGTTTGTCTTCAAATTTCTCATGGCTTGTTGATGTTATTTGATCAAGAAATCATGCACTAATGAACTTGATCGGCTTAGAATAATCTGGGATATGAAAGTTGTTATCATCTTTGTCATATCCAAATCCTTGTCGATTTTTCTTACTTTGGAGTTCTTACCATGGCTTGATCATTGTTTTGGAGGAAGCAAGTTCAATTTGATCATGAAAAATTTTTACACTGGAATTTGTTTGGATGAGTGACTTGGAATCAACAACTTTATCTTCATTTGTGTGTTTGAAAGACTTGGAAGCATCACCCTTATGTTGCAACTCATCTCTTTGTAGTTGTGACTCTAGGTGAAGGAACTCAATTGTTTCATCTGTCTGTTGGAGATTCAATGAAATATCAGCAAGAGTTTCTTTACTGATTTGCACCATGTCTTCAATAGTTGAGAGGATCAAATTGTTAATTATCTTTAACAACTGAATGCTTTTTTCCATGTGAACTTGTTGGAACTCACGCTCGCTTGCTTTTAATACTTGCTGGATTTTTAGAACTCGCTTGCTTGATGCTTGATTAATTGCTGCACACTCGCTTGAACTTGTGTTAACAATTGATTATTTAAACTCACACTCTTAATTGATCAAAAGAAGGGTGTCGAATACTATTGGAAATGCACCCAAGAGAAACGCTTACAATGATTTGAGTGAATTAGCTTCAGAAACAATGGATTCACTTGGTTTAGTTGATTCCCTATCAATTCAAAGCTTGGGTGTTGGTTTCAACCAAGAATTCACCCTTACAATTCAACTTAATTTGACTTTGATTACACGCCAACTTACAAATTATGATTTGCAAGCTACAATTTTGTATTGAGCTTATTCTTAAAAAAAAATGGTGCAAGTGCATTTTCCAAAAAATTGCTTTTGAATTGATCCAATTGTTGTTGATGTAGATGACAACTTCATTAACTTGATTGGATGTTGATGTAGAATCGTCTTTGACAACTTGATTATGTTTTGTTGCTTCTTGATTTCTTGTAGTTTGCTTGATTACATAAGCTTGAATGGAATTGTTTATGTGCATGCATTGCCTTAATTTGTTGTGTACTTCGTGTGTACCATATTAGAAGGATAGTGTCAAAACTAGACACAAAAAATAAGCAACATCAAGAATCATGCACTACACAAGGTGTTCATAAGATCCCCTTATTCAATTTCAAGAGGATCTAGGACACTTAAACACCACAAAAAATATGCTTTTATTAAATATTGAAGTACATCAACCTTCAACTTTTCAAGAAATGTTAATGCCAAACCTACAAATTCTTGAAGCAACTTGTCTTCAAAATTAAATAGAACTTTTCAACCGCCTGGAATTACAACCTTATCACTCCAAAAATTTATAAAACCTTATCACTCCAAATTTTAAAATCACATCTTATCTCTCCATTAAAAAATCACATTAAAATTTGTACATACATCCCTTTTAAAACAATTCATATAATTTGTAAGTCCCTCTTTTTCCTTATTTCTTGAAAGTCTTAATTTTGTGCACATTCCCTTTTTAAAAAAAATAGGCACACCTTATAAAGTGATTTTTTTGGAGAGACTTGTCAATGTAGAGCCAATGTTGTACGAAACACACCGCAAAAATCTTAAAAAAAACGTGGGAATCTCAAAAGTCAAGTAATTTCTAGCATGACCAATTTGCACGCTATCTCTATAGAGCAGAAAGGGCACATCAAAATATGTGAGAGCTCCACGGCTGACGATTCGAACACAACACTTTCAAAGCAGCAAAGTAATTTTTGACCAAAATGGACATAATAGCATTTCCATCAACAAATAAAGGGACTCAGATTTAGAATACCAGTGAATAGGAGAATGTATATAAAGATACCATATGACTGCATATTCCATTTTAACTTTCTTCATGCGCCTTCTGACTTCCACATTCTACATATTATATTTTCCTTCAGGGATGAGATCATCATGCTGTAAAATAGATGCTTTGCCTTGCTCAGATCACACACAATCCACATGTAACCTGCCACATACTACAAATGTCCACATGCTAGACTATCCCAACAACTCAAATATGTCCCTAGTCCATTTTGGGAAAGTTCCACTTTCATCTCTATCCTCTGCGCTATGTGAAAACTGACTCCATAAAACATCGCAAAACACCTTTGACTTTGTTAAGTGGATGAGCGTAACTTTGCAGATTTCACTTCCATTCTCGATGCTTTTGCATTTGCTGAAGAGGCATTACAACCTGAAATGATAGTCATTGTTAAACCGTTGTTTCCAATCAACAAGCAACCTGTGATGAAGTTACAAATCTTTGAGAAAGTGTCGCGAGATCATTGGTTGACAAGCACATGGCCCTTAATGACAATGGCAAGGCTGATTGGGAAGATGCCACCTCAATGGGTGCAAAAATTCCTAAAAATAATTTTGCAGCACGTAGACCTCCTCAGCATTATGACACTAGATCAAAAATGGCTCTAAAAAGGCCTGAATAACTCTTTTGACCCAAATACATTATTCTACAAACATCAGAAATGACAAGCCATTAGTCAAGTTCTAGCTTTTCTCTCATCATGCGCTCATCAATGATTACCACCAACGATCACAACTATGGCTACGGGGTTGCTCTTAAAATACAAGGAAACTTTTGCAATGATGTGTTCCCATCAACAACCAATAACTTCACAATCATGGAAACATTTCAATTCCATATTGATCTCCAAACAAATATGAGCTCTAGCATTTTCATATTTAAACAGAAACGTGAAAAAGATTCTGGTGGAAATAACTCATGCTCCAATATTAGATGCGTTACTCTTTGTTTGGGTCATTTTATGCCAACTACTGAATCAATTGTTCCAGTCCTTGTCCCTAAAATTATCTTTGATATTACTAGTCTGCCTTCACTACAATTCAATTCACGCAACCAAAATCAAATTTCGTATCATATATTTCAGCATTGGGCATGATCCGAGCAACTATAAAGGATAGAGATGCCCCAATAGATCTCTTAAAAAAAACACACAATCACATATGAAATTCAAAACATAAATTTATACTAATCTCATAGATTGTAGGCCCTCTCTCAGGGGAGTTAGGCCAGAGTGACCCAGTGGCTTTGATACCACATGTAGAATATTAGATAAAATTAATATACATAAAAAATACTAGAAACATAGAAAAACCAGAGATGGTGGAAAAGGCCTCAACCTTATTATATTTCTCTCATAATGCAATGCAATGTACAAATAATGATAATAATACAAATAAATACATGAGGAAGTTTGGCTCAAGATAGTACGGCTATCTTGGACACTATGGTTGAGAAAATATCTCAACCAAACACCAATCTAGGAGTCTAAATAGTTGGAAAAAATCTCTCAACCAAATAAGCTTAAACTGAGTCTAACCACGAGGAACAAACTCAATCTAGAAAGGTAGGATTAAATCCAACTTTCTTGATTTTAATTAATTTAATTGTTTTGGACTTATAATTGTTTTCATCACACGAGAGTGACGCTAACAAAATGCCAAGTGTCACCTATGAGGACTACTATAAAAGAAGGGGAGGGCATGAGAGAAAGGACTTTTATTTGCCCTATTATTGGATGTATGAGACTATGTAAAAGTAGTGACTATGAGATATAGTGAGTTTGGTGAGGGAGAGTACTTTACAGAGGGGACTCTTGAGCCAAAGAGTTCTCTCCTCTACCAGCTAATACATTCTTTTGTTTTACAATCCAAGGAGTACGCTGGGAGGTCAACTGGTGGGTCATTCCATTCGAATTAAGCACATCGGCGTTCACACTTCGGCGTGACTGACAACAAAGGAGGACAATTAGCAGCAAGTCAAGTTTGAATCTCATCTACTGTGAACGGTACCTATGTTGTTATAATATTCTTTTGTATGAATTCATTATGGTTTTTGTTAATAACATATAAATTAAATGATATGTTCAATGAAATGAAATTCAAGAAAGTTTTATATAATGATTAATAATTTTTTAGTTCCCAATGCTATTTTCTTATTGTTTTATTTTTAGTACTTTAAAAAAAATTAAAAAAAAATTATAGGGTTTGTTCCTACACTTGGTATCAGAGCTTAGTTGAACCCTTGAGACCTATGGGCCCATGCATGCATGACTAGTTTGTTAAATATCTACTACACTCTACACTAAAATTGTGTATGGTGACCTTTCAAGGCTCTTAGCTGGCTATTAGATGTAAAATCCCATAGTTGTACAACAGAATTAGCCAAGCCAACACCAATATGTCTTCCATGCACAATAATTTATTATGATTGATATCCTAACTATGCTCAATTTCCAATGTAACTCATTATAATTTTGTGAATAATTATAAAAATATTTCAACATTTGTAAAACAAAAAAATAAAATTAACCATATATGTGTCCATAAAAATTTACAAAAGCAATGTATTTATTAAACATTATTTAAATAAACCTTTGTCATAAGTGGATATGGTAGGATTATTATGTTCAATGCGTCTAATTTTTCCTGTGTCTTGTCATTTCATTGTTTGTGCCTTCGATTTTAATGTTGATAGTCTTCTTATACTCGGCTAGAAGGCTCTCCCCTAATAAGTTGCAAACTTATTTTTTGGTGAAAGAGAAAATTAAAAACAAAAGTGAATACTTAATAAAATACAGATCTCCCATAATTTAAAAGATAAGTCCTATCCATTCCAAAATAAATTTTATAATCTCAAATCTATTTCCAAATGCATAATTTGCATTCGCTAACACTGGAGAAGTGCCATTAAAGTGAGAAAAGCACCCTGGAGCCAAGATTTCAAATAGATTACAAAAGAACATGTCTTTGAAGAAATTGAGTATGTTATATAAGTCTTAGAGGCCATAGGTATTATGTGAGGAAGTAAACACGGGTCTTTCTTAATGCATTAGGGTTCACTGCATCTCTAAATCACAACAACAGATATTTATTCATATTAAAATCTTTTTTAATTGCATCCATAGTTACAGTTGTTGTATCCCTTGCATGTGGTTCATGAAATTTATGATTGTATCACAGATTTATGGTACAATTAGATCATTCATTGCAATACAAATAAATTACATATCAACACGTGGATCATTAAAAAAAATGGAGATCTAGGTAGTTAAGGAATTTCTGAAATCTGTTGAAAAGCGCATTTACAATCCCCTGCTGAGACCCACATGGTGGTTTTAACCTTGGATGACGCTGAAAATAGACTCCTTCTCGAAATGGCCACAACGATGTTGATCTCACAAAGAGAACTGGTCTCTCCATTCATATATATTAACACTCATACCCATACAACGATCTTCTGTAATTTCCAAGTACACCGATTTTCACAGAAAATTTCCTTTGACCCTGTTATGTAAAAATCCCAACCTTGGCAATTTCAAACCTCGCGTCCAAGCCAACGGATCCCCATTACAAAATTTTTACCTGCAATTAGAGACTTCTCGTGGGTATGTTACCCATAATTCAATCTACAAGGGATCACAAGGGATCAAAACTTGTGCAATACAGTTAAAGAACATAATAATAATGATGAGGGCCATACTCGTTTGAAAAACAAATTAAATATGATATGTGGATTACTAAGTGATTACAGCAGGCCTCATCATCAACTGGAAGAAGCTCTTGATGGGTGAAATATAACAACGCGATTTACAGTTTGGAACTACAGCTTGGTGATCCCCAGTGAAAGGTTGTATTAGATGTGTTTATTCCACTGAAGTTCCAATGGTCAATTTGTGGTTAGTGGGATCCACGTAAATTTTAAAACATGAGTCACAGATTCGTTACAGCGGGTGGCAGGAAATTATTTTCCACATGCCCATAAATCCTCTACATGCTTTGTTAGGTGTAGTTTATGTCTTTAGCTGTAGTTTATGTCTTTAATTTTTATTGATCTATCAACAAAGACTATCTTACACATGTTTATATTATCTTAGGGATTAAGATGTTTTATGTTTAAAATCTTTTGGAAAAGACAGTTTTAATTTTGCAATTAAAACTAACAAATTTCACATAGTTAGTTTTGCATTAAAACTAACGATAGATGATAATTCAAGTGCACATAAATGTCTCAAATATTAAAATTTGGGATACGATGAGCCATTTTGGAACTCAACACGCACATTATGTCTCAAAGGATTAAGATTTTAGCTTTATGTCTAAATCTTTTAGGAAAATATTAAGATTTTGGAGAGATGTTTTTAGATTACCATGTAAATCCTTTATTAAAAAAAAATATTATTCCATATAACATTAACTTATATGTTAACATTTTTAAGAACTTAATTGTTGGTTCTTTCTACTCGATGAGCCATTTTGGAACTCAACACGCACATTATGTCTCAAAGGATTAAGATTCACAAGTAATTATGTGATGGAAAGATTAAGATTTTAGATTACCGTGTAAATCCTTTATTAAAAAAAAATATTATTCCATATAACATTAACATATATGTTAACACTTTTAAGAACTTAATTGTTGGTGCTTTCTACTCTCTACCGAGTATATGTGATAATATGGCATGACATGTTTCTTTAGTGGTGAAGACTAATTTGTTTATATGCTTAATTACATGTTGTATTACATTAGTTATATGGTACTTCGTTTATATGCTTAGTTACATGATGTGTTACATTATTTATATGGTACTATGATACTTTATATATAGTTTTATTTCACACATTATCATTGCTCGGCACACATCACTATAGGGGATTTAGTAGTTGGATTTATTTCATAGAGTGTAAGTTAGGTTACATTTTAATATCATAATAAATTAAAATAATGTTAATTTGTGATGATATATGTACGTGTTAATGTTAATTATTATATATAAAAGTTTTGAATTTAATTTAAGTTTTAAATGTTAATTTAATTGTGTTTGTTAATAGCTAAGCTCATAAAATCATACAACTTTAGAAACATATTTTCTCTCTTTTTACTAAGGACATTCTCACTTTATTATATGATAATGCTACCAAACACCTCTATCATTTAGATGACATAATGTAATATAAACATACTATTCGAGCAGATTGATGGTATTCTTTTGATTAAATATTATAGTAATGTTTGAAATTGATAGGTGAATTATATAATCAAGAACTTATAAATGCATAAATTGTTCTTTTGGAAGTATATAAACATAACAATAAATTATAGAACCACCAATGTTGGTTATGATTTTTGTTTATTTATTTATTTTTATCTTATAAGGTAAAATCGTTTTAAATTGTGGCAGGATTCATTGTTAAACCATGGTTAGAAGAGGTACAAGCAAGAAGTGTGATAGCTAAAGGGCACAACATGGCACCACCACAACAACCGACTCCTACCTCCCCACCCAATGATGGGGAAAACATCACAACACCAGAACAAATACCAACTGGAGAAGTATTGAACTTAATGAGATCGTTCCAACACATGTCTCAGCATTAATAAACCATTTGGAACGGGAGAATGGAGGACATGTCATACAAAATGGACGACATGTCATACAAAACGAAGTACCCAAAACACTACAAGAAATGATGTACGTCGAGATTTGGAAAAAGTAAAATTTCCAGAGTTTTGGGGGTCTGCAGATGGTCAATCTGCAGAGGGATGCGTCGAAAGCATGGCTCTGTGCTTTACCCTGAGAGATTAAACCTCAAGTATGAAGGCCAAGATGGGTATATTCCAGCAAAAGGGAAACACTCTACTTTGGTGGAAGGCATTATTAACCCAACTGGGGATGGATATATCAAAATTAACTTGGGAACTATTTGAAGAAAAATTTAGAGAATGTTACTTGTCAAAGGATTTCCTTGAGAGGAAAGTAAATGAATTCAATGCATTAAAGAAAGGGAGTCACTCACTACCAGAGTATGAGGCTCGTTTCATGGAATTACTCTGTTATGCCCCTCACTTAAAGACAAAAAAGCTCAAGGTGAACAAATTTGTGTATGGATTAAATGTTAACATTTGGGCCAAGGTTAGAATCTTAATGCCTCACAACTTGCACGAGCTAGTTTAATGGGTAATCATTGCAGAGGAGGCGATCATGAGTAGTGGACCTAGTAAGTCGACAAGGCCCAAAGGATCAAGAGTACCAAGTGGAAACAATATGGAACGCAGAAATTTGCAAAGGGATCTTGTGCTAAATCATCAAAAGTGGTCAGCAGGAAATCAAAGAACACCATATAGGAATTCAGCGCAACATATGCATAGGGTAACTCAACAAACTCATCAACCACAACAACATTGGCCTATGCGACAACACCAACTCACACCACCTCAGCACTCATCCCAACAGTTTGGCATTTTCCAGCAGAGTCCTAGGCCAACTCCTTGTTCAGTTGGTAGTAGAGCCAAGCTCCTAAGAGGGGGTGTTGGACTTGTGGAGGTCCTCACTACGAGAGGGATTTTCCTCAAAAGATAGGTAATACCAACTCAACTAAGAATGCAACTATGGTGGGGGATCTGGGGAATGCTCATCACATCCATGTAGTGGTGAGAAATCGTGAGGTCGAACACGAGTCCACTATGTTGGAAACCTAAGGTAATATTGTTGGTATGAGTTTTTCCATTTTAAAAGATCCAGGGGCTACTCATTCCTTTATTTCTCTAACTACATTATCAAGGATTACACATAAAGCAATTGCACAATATGAATTTAGACATGTAAAAATGGCATGTGGTATGAAAATAAATGTAGGAAGGATGGTAAATGATTGTGAGGTGGACTTGGGTGTATGTAAGACCAAGGTATCCTTGTAGTCTACAATTTTAGGAGTCTATGACGTAGTTATAGGAATGGATTAGTTGGAAAGACATGAGACACTCTTATACTACAAAGAAAAGATTCTACATTTCACAGACGATGACAGCCAAAGAAAATCAATAAGGGGAAAGAACTGAGGGGTGTCCCTGCAGTTCATCTCCTCCATGCAACTAATGAAATATAGGCGAAAGGGATGTCAAATGTTCTTGGTGGTAGCTCTAAACGATAAGGGTGATTCTAAAAACCTTGATAAACATCTATTTCTTGTTGAATGTAAGGGTGTATTTCCTGAAGAACTACCTGGGCTACCCTCAAAAAGGGAAATTAATTTCACCATCGACCTTAAACCAGGAACTGAGCCTATTGCAAAGGCACCCTATGGTATGTCGGCTCCGGAGCTAAAGGAATTGCAGATCCAATTAAAGGAACTGTTGGAATTTGGGTTCATACAACCTATCATATCTCTGTGGGTAGCCCCTATGATTTTCATCAAGAAGAACGATGGGTCTTGGTCACTGTGCATTGACTACCACCAGTTGAACAAAGTGACTAGAAAAACCCAATACCCTCTGCCAAGGATAGATGACTTGTTTCATCGAATGAAGGGGGAAACTGTGTTTTCAAAGATAGATTTGAGTTCGGGATATCATCATTTGAGAATCAAGGAAGAAGATATACCGAAGACATCCTTTAAGACAAGATTTGGGCATTATGAATTTGTAGTTTTACCCTTTGGACTGACGAACTACCTGGGTGTTTTCATGAGTTTGATGAATGGAATACTTCGGGATTACTTAGAAAAGTTTGTACAAGTATTTATCGATGACATTTTGATCTACTCAAAGACCCCAGAAGAGCATGATAAACACTTGAGGATAGTCCTACAATGTCTTAGAGAAAACCAATCATATGGGAAGTTGTCGAAGTGTTCCTTTTGGAAAGCCAAGATTCATTATCTTGGGCACATTATCTCTGTGGATGGTATCGCAATAGACTCGGTAAAGATTGACGCCATCATGGAATGGCTAACACCAACCAATGTTCATGAAATACAAAGTTTCATGGGCATGGCAAGGTATTATCATAGGTTTGTCGAAGGATTTTCAAATATAGCAAGCCCCATCACTGAGCTCCAAAGAAAGAACAAGAAATTCATTTGGACTGAAAAATGTGAAGAGGCATTCCAAAGGTTAAAGGTGTTACTAATGACAACACTAGTTTTGAAGGTGTCGAATACAGAAGAAGAATTTCTGGTTTTCACAGATGCCTCTAAGGAAGGGTTGGGTTGTGTATTGATGCAATAAGGAAGAGTAATATCTTATGCATGAAGGAAACTTATAACCCATGAAGAAAACTATGCAACCCATGATCTAGAAATGGAAGAAATTGTTTATGCACTAAATATTTGGAGACACTACCTTCTAGGAAGGAAGTTTGATCTTAGGACTGGCATTGTGGGCTACAACACATATTCACTCAATACCACTTAAATGCAAGACAAAGATGATGGTTTGAGTTAATTAGTGAATATGATTTTGATATCACTTACATAAAAGGAATGGTAAATAGGGTGGTTGATGCTTCAAGTAGGAGGCATCAAATATTTTTAGTGATTCCCTTAAAGACAAATTTGAGGGAGAAACTTCTTGATTTATAATTTAAAGACACATGGTATGAGGAGGTTAGCAGAAGTTTTAGGGAGGATGAAATGAGGTCCCAAAATATGAAGAATACTCCCTTGATAATGATGGGCTACTATGATTTCGGGAAAGGATATATGTACCACCAAATGAAGATATACACCAGTTAATCTTAAATGAAGCATCTCGCGCAATATACATGGCACACCGTAGTGTTAAGAAGATGAGTGTGGATTTGAAACCACTCTTCTTTTGGAAAGGGATGAAGAAGGACATCGTGAACTTGGTAGCAAAATGATTAGTGTCAACGAGTAAAAGTTGAACACAAACATCCAGCAGGGGTATTTCCACCCCATGAGATACCAAAATAAAAATGGGAAGTTATATCAATGGACTTCATTGTGGGACTACCAATGAACTCAAGAAGACATGATTCCCTATTTTTAGTGGTGGACACATTGACCAAGAGAGCCCATTTCATACCAGTTAAGACTACATATAAGGAACCAAAAATAGCCAAAGTTTTTATTAATGAGATTATGAGATTGCATGGAGTGCCTAGGAAGATCATATCTGATAGGGGAACAAAGTTTTGGACCAGTTTCCAAAAATATTTAGGAACCCAGTTGAACTTCATCATTGCTTATCACCCTAAGACATATGAGAAGATAGAGAGGACTAATCAATTCCTTGAATACATGCGTTGGATGTATGTGATGGACCAACAAAAGAGATTGGAGGAGTTTTTACCCGTCGTTGAATTTGCTTACAATAATAGTTATCAAAGTTCCATTAAGATGGCGCAATTTGAGTTCTTATATAGAATACCTTGCAGAACACTTCTCAGCTAGGACCGACTAGAGGATCGAGTATTAATAGGACTAGAAGTGTTGCAAGAGATGGAGGAATAAATGACTATTATGAGAGGAAGGCTAAAATAAGCACAAGATCGAAAAAAGAGCTATGTTGATGCTCATCAAGTAGACCAAACTTATGAAGTGGGAGATAGGGTGTTCGTGAAAGTAAGGCCCCAAAAAATCTCTATAAGATTTGGAAAGGGAGAAAACTAGTCTCCACGGTTTGTGGGACCTTTTGAATCTTAGAAAAGAAAGGGTCGGTGGCATATAGGCTCGCCTTACCTCCACCTTTAGCGCATATGCATGATGTGTTTCATATTTCTCTTATGTGTAATTATATTTCAAATCCTTCACATTCTATTGAATTTGGTCATTTTCATGTTTCGTACAAGGGAACAGTGATGGATGAACTAGTTCGCATACTGGACCAATGAAATTTGCAGCTTAGATGATGGTTAGTGGAAAAGTTTAAGGTCCTGTGGGAAAATTATAGTCCCAGATCAGCTACTTGGGAGGATGTCGAGGAGACGCGCCACCATTTTTCTTACCTTTTCCAAGGACTTCGAGACGATGTCTAGTATTAAGAGGGGGTGTATGTAATGCCTCGCTCTAATCGATTGACAATGATACAACATTAAAATTTATTTAGCCCTAAGGCCCAAACTTTATTCTTTAAGGACCTTAGGTTTAGGATCTAGACACATGACTTTATTATTAGTAAAGTGATGTTTATGTATGTTCTCCATTGATATTATGATGAAGATAACATTGATGGTTACGTATGTTATCTATTGGTATTATGGTTATTGTAGCATTAATGGTTATGCATGTTCTCTATTGGTATTATGATGATTGTAGCATTAATGGTTATGCATGTTCTCTATTGATATTATGATGATTGTAGCATAAATGGTTATGTTTGGTCTCTATTGAATTTATGATGATGATAGCAGTAAATGATATGTATGCTCTCTATTGATATTATGATGATGATGGCTTTGATGGATAGGTATGTTTTCTATTGATGTTATGATGTTGATAGCTTTGATGGATATGTATGTTTCCATTGATGTTATGATTATGATAGCCATAATCGATGTGCTCCCTATGTTACCTACTTGCATTAGTGTTGGTTCACAATGAACAATGATGCGAATGAGTAGGTGATGCTGATGATGCTATTATGACAATGACTAACACTGAAAAACTTTGTTACTGATGATTATTGAGTATGGAAGGAAACCACTAGAGGCACTCGCATATGATGAGTTGACAACCCTTCGTTTGATGAAATTTTATATTATTTTATCTTTGAAATTCTAAGTCAATTTTAAAACCTACTATATATGTTTACTTATATTTTGATGATATGACAGTGGTTGTAGTAACATATTAGTTTCTTGGCTAAATGAATCACATACGGGTGATAGAGTTGTACAATTGGATGGAACTGCATGGGAGGGGTGGGACAGTGTTCCCGATCTCACCCACTAGCACTCCCACCGTTACTTGGGCTGGAAAAGTTGAAACACCTTTGCTTTCAATGTCATGATGTCATGGGGGTAGGTCCCAAAGTTCGGTCGCTCATGAGGATTTTACTGGGGGGTGTGAATCAAGGTGGATTCCTTGATCCCCGACACCATTAGTCTCACTATAGCAGGAAACATAAGAGATGATAGTGGTCTATGTCATTACACCTATACTTTCCCTTCGTAGCAACTGAATGCTCGAAGGACAAGTGATGTGATACCCTTGGAAATTCAAGGGAATTTCTTGAAGGGCATGACCAATTTCCCGCCCTTGGCATCAAAAATAAACTGTTATGCATGACACTGTTGGAAGTTCAAGGGAAGTTCTTGAAGGGTATGACCAAACTTGGCACTCTTGGAATCATTAAAAATAAATCAATTAATAAATATAATCAAGATATCAAAAACCACGTAAATTCACATCAAGGGTAAATGATGTTAGAAACCCTTGGTAATTAAATCAAGAATAAAACATGGGTTATGATATAGGTAAATGATGTTAGAAACCAAGGTAATTAAATAAAGAATAAAACTTGGGTTAAGAGGATCATAGGAAGAAATAAAATATTTTACCTTAAAAACTCTACCCTTCACATGTCGGAAAATATTAGGTAGATAATGTAATTTAATTAGGTAAAACGAGAAAGAGGGACATAAATGTAAGGATAAATATTAATCCTAAATTAGTTAAACCTAATTAAGGGAAGAGGATGGTGAATTAAAATATGATTAATAAATTAAGTTTTAGAGAAATTTAGAGAACCTCCATGTGGCAACAGCTAACATAAGAATATCCATCTAAGAGATAACCTGAGTTAAATTCGGGAGTAGATTGGGGGGTCAAATCTTGACTTATAAATTGAATTTAGTAATGAATACAAATTAAGGAGTAAAAAGGGGGATCAAGAGACAACTAGGAAAAGAAATATGAATGTTGTTGAGGTGAGAAAAAATATCATTTTTAAATTAATATTTAAATAAATAATTTTTGAGATCCTTGATGAAAGAGTGACACATGGGTGGGTGAATAATTAGACTATCGGATTAACAAAAATAATTAATTATGCATGAAATGCCAAGTGTCACCTATGAGTAGTCCTATAAAAGAAGGCGCAGACCATGGGAGAAGGGCCTTTTCTTTACCCTAATATTGTATGGATGAGACTATGTCAGAGTAGTGACTACGAGCTACAGTGAGTTTGGTAAGGTAGAGGACTTTATAGAGGGGACTGACGAGCCAAATAGTGCTCTCCTCTCCCAGCTAATACATTCTTCTATTGTACAACCCCATTGTAGCTAGGGGTCCACGGGGAAGGAAAGTACGCAAGGAGTAGGCTAGGAGGTCAACTGTGGGTCATTTCATTTAGATTAAGCACATTGGCATTCATACCTGGCGGCGATCGACAACAAAGGAAGGAAATTAACGACAAGTCAAGTTTGAATCTCGTCTCCTGGTTAATGGTACCTATGTTGCTATAATATTCTTTTGTATGACATCATTATTGTTTTAGTTAATAATATGTAAATTAGATGATATGTTCAATGAAGTGAAATTCAGGAAGGTTTTATATAATGCTTACTAATTTTTAAGTTCCTAGTGTTATTTTCTTATGGTTTTATTCTTAGTAGTTTAACACACACACACACACACACACACACACACACACATATATATATATATATATGTATGTATAGGGTTGTTTCCTACAATGTTTCCTTCTTCATGCCATGTTTCCTTAAGGATCTTTCATCCTCCTACATGGGTATTAGTTGTGGAATACATCCACTTCTCTGCCCTTAACAACCCTACATAAGCTCATCTAGATATTATTCAAAAGTATGAAATGATTAGTAAATAAAAATTACCATTGTGATGGTATTTCATCATGACATATTCCTATTTGCATCAGCATCCCACATACACATTGATACACCTCCAACAAGGTATATAATGTCAACTAGGGACATGACTGAGCTCCCTCTTGATCAATGACTTCCTTTCAGCAGCTCTTCAAGTGGAGATCATTGGAATAACCAACTTCTTGTAGACCTCCTTCCTTTGATGTCTTGTATTTCTTCTTCTTCTTTATTCAGTAGTCATCATCCTTTGGAACATCTTTGTAGGGCACTTGACTATCCATCATTTTTATCCATGAGTCATGTCATCATTCCTTTCATCAGAAAGTGATCCCTTAATCCATATCTTGCATTCCTTCATGCAATGTTTCATTAAGGATCTTTCATCTAATACATGGGTATCTTTTGTGGAAGACATCCGCTACTCTCCCCTTAACAACCCTTTATAAGCCCATCCAAATTTTATTCAAAAGTAAGAAATTATCATTAAATCAAAATTACCTTTGGGATGGTATTTCATCATGACATCTTCTTATTTGCATCAACATCCTGCATACACATTGACACATCTCTAACAAGATATATAATGTCAACTAGGGACTTGACTGAGATCCATCTTGATCAATGGCTTGATTTCAGTAGCTCTTCGGGTGGAGATCATTGGAATAACCAGTTGCTTGTAGACCTCCTTTATTTGATGTCATTAATTTCTTCTTCTTCTTTATTCAATAGTCTTCATCCTTTGGGAGCTCTTCATAGGACACTTGACCATCCATCACTTTTATCCATGAGTCATGTCATTATTATTTTCATCAAAAAGTGATCCATTAATCCATATATGGCCTTTCTTCATGCCATGCTTCCTTCTTCATGCCATGTTTCCTTATTCATGCCATTTTTCCTTAAGGATATTTCACCATGATACATGGGTATAAGTTGTGGAAGACATCCACTGCTCTCCCCTTAACAACCCCGCATAAGCCCATCTAGATATTATTCAAAAATATGAAATGATCATTAAACAAAAATTACCTTTGTGATGGTATTTCATCATGACATCTTCCTATTTGCATAAATGTCCTTCATAAAAATTGACACATCTCCAACAAGATATATAATTTCAAGGGTATTTTTCTTTTTTTCAGAATTCATCAAGGTCTTCATTTCTTTCCCATGGAGATATCATAGTCAAATATTTCATTCCTTTGATGTTGATTTCCTTCTTCATAGCTCTGTTAGATGAGATCTTCCTTCCTTTATTCAAACGTTTCTTCCCAGGAAATTCCACATGAATTTTTATCAACTTTGTCAGCCACCTCATATTTCACATGAGGACCTATTATGTTTATTTCAGCTAGTCAATGTGTGACCCATTCCTTCCTGCATATTTCCAAAGAAGGGAGATACTTTCTTTAGATCATGCTCGAAAGATAGAGCACTTATCCCTCCAACCATATGACATGACTCATATTTTACCCAAACATATGCATACATACCTCATCTCGTCTTTTGGATCATCTTCCTTCACCAACTTCCTTGATTGAGCAAATTTCAATCCTCTTGATCTTATTTTCTTCTTATGAAATCATACCTTTACTCCATGAATCCCATACAAGGTGGAATTCTCGGTGAAACACCTGCTCTTATAAAAAGATGAACCTTCTAGTGAATATTCCAACAAAGGATCTTGATAATCCTCATCTACAAAACGTGTCTTGAGTGATGTATGATGATTTTTTTATACTAGATGACTTTCATTTTCCCATAAGTATTATTTGTGCTTCTAATGAGGTTACCAAGAGTCGCATCCTTCTATAGATGGCTTCCATATAATTCTATGTCAACTATCTCGTGTGCTTCTTTTAAGAAAATGTAATTAGATCCTATCTTCAATTGTATGCTTACATGATTCCATGATGCATCCTATCATGCTTCTTAGTAATTCATACCATGGAGGCTATATAATAGAAAAACTTGAAAAATGGATACTTTTAAAGAACCTGGGTGAGGAATACTATCTCAATCATAGTAGAGATCCTTTACTTCCTCCTTCTTTGATTTCTTCTTTTTGGCTTCCTCTACTTCTTTAGTAACATGGGCTTCTTCTCTTCCTCTTTTGTTGTTGTCCTTCTTAAGCTTAAGAAAATCCCTCTTATAATTCCCATATTCTTTACATTCATAGCATTGAACCTTTGCCATATTCTTCCTTTGTTTATTAGGACCAAATTTTCAAAACTTCCCTTTTCTCTTTTCCATAGCAACACATGCTTGATTTTGTTCATTTTATCCTACACCAGATTTTGCCTTCAACCTAGTTTCCTCAATTTCGCATAGCGACCATAGTTCATTGAATGGAGTGGATTCCTTTTTCCCATATATACTTGACAAGGACTTTCCCGAATATTCTGGTAGTACATTGAGTACTATTGTAGTCATTTCTTTGTGAGAGATTATCTCTCCCAATTCTTGTAATTGATCCCTCATTTTAGAGATCCTTGTAAAGTATGAGGCTATTCCTCCTTCTTTTGATGTCTTAATTTTGTAGAGTTCTTTCCTTAATTAGATCACTTCACGTGCAGTACTTATGAAGAACAGCTCTATAAGTTTATCATATATTTCTTTTGATGCTTCTAATTTTGATACATAGGGAATGAGGGTATCTTTGACTCTAAGAGAATCCTTTGAGCCCTCACTTATCCTTTCATATTCCTTGCAAGTGCTTGAGCATATTCCTTTTGCGGTTTTGGGATTGATCCCTTCACATGCTTCATGACCTCATTTTCAATGAGATTTAGATTTGTTATTTTCTTCCATGAAGGAAAGTTTAAAGGCCCAACCAACTTATTGCTTTCTTTATAGAAAGTCATTTTGATAGATTTAGATGTAGACATAAACATACTTACTTGATAATATTATTCTTCCACTTTCTACCTCCTTGAATTTGATGATTATATTTATAATAGAAAGCTTTTCCTTGATGGGGATAGTTTTCTTCAAGAGAGTTCCTAGGCTCAAAAGAGAGGGAGATCACCTTAGGGCTTTTGATGATGATGAAAACGTCCTTGATCTTGCTTCTCTTTTATGAGTAGACTTCAAGTTACTTTGTAGATATCTTCAATTTGAGTAAAGGTTGGGTTTTGTGGTCTATTTCCTTGACGATGTCTTGAGCAAGGATCCCAAGACTTCTTATAGTGTAGACTTATTCTTCGATCTAAAGCTTTGAAACTTCCTTCAAGAAGATAATGTGGACCTTGTCTTCAAAATTCCTTGAGAATGAGATGATATTCTAGACCTTATTTGTTGTGCTTCTGAATTTTTGATACTTGAATGCTTGAGCTACCCTTCCTTGATTTGTCACCTTAAATTTGATACCATGTTGAGGAATCTAGGGCATTAGGATTAAGATATTTCTCTTATAATGATAAGTGCTTGTGAATGTTCTTTGATTTAGGTTATAATTGTGTTCTTCTTCATCAAACAACTACCAAATAATAAAAAGACAAGAGACACAAAATATAGGTGATCATCCAGGGCCAAAACCTCTCCAGCTTGAGAGGAAAGCCCAAATGAATTCTTCTTCTTTTAGAAACTTCAATTGGAGATTACCAAGACTAGGACCCTTGACACAACAACTTGTCCAAGGCCAAGTCACATGCCTTCTTAGTTTAACTCCTTCCTTGAGTCAAGGATGGTCAAAATTCTTACTTCTCCCACTATCAGAACTATCCTTCAAATTTTAGTTCTTAGTTTAGATATGAAACTCTCAACCCTTTTTTAGAAACCCTAATCATAACATGTGAGGGATATTAACACCTTGATTCCCTTTGCTAGGATGCATTCTTCTCCTTCTGAAATTCGGCTTGAATTATTGACTTGTTTTTCTCCTTAATTCAGTCTTCTATGATGACTTTAGCATCATGCAACACATGACACCTATTTATTCTCCACATGTGTGAAGGAGATCTTCCCCAAAAAGAGATCAATACACTTCATCTCCTTTGACTTCATTTTCCTTGCTTGATGTGAGGCTTCTTCTCCTAGTTTTCTCTCACCTTTTCTATTATTTCAAATCCTTGATCGAGTTGCATGTTAAGTGAGGCCGAGTTTCCCTATATATAGTGGTTTGTCGATCAAAATATGTCAACTTCTACTTGTGACAAGGCTTACATGCCTTTCTAGAATCATCCTTAGGCCGACTTCAAGGGGTACTTATGACAAGGTCTTGGAGGATTAACGACTCAAACAACTTCTCATTTTTACAATGTGTAACATGCCCAAATGGGTCTTCAATACATGACATAGACTTGATGACCAAACATAATAGCTCTCAGTGGGAAACCCATGACTCAATAATTACAAAATAATTTTATTTTCTTCTTTACATAATATAAAGAAATCATAATTACATGTCATTACGAAGACCAAACCTAGTTACACTTTTCAACATAATGTAACCTTAATCTACACTTATCCCATCTAACGTAAAATTGGGTGTTCATACTTAGTTTGTTCACTATTGAGCATGATAATGACTTTCTTCTATTCTAGACACAATCCCTCCCAAGGGTCGCACCTGTAATTCCTACAACTATGCTCTAAGCTCCCCCAACACAGTTGTCTACTCTATCATCAGCTCATTCAATGCATCTGGAATGACATTGCATTCTGGTTCACTTCTATTAAGAAACTATTTCTCCAAAGTCTTTGTTGTCTTCGACTTTTTGCGTGTATGTGGCGATTCCTTGATGCGAGGCCTCTTGCCTTGGGTCAATTTTATGGGAAGGTTTGTGTTCCCGTGTCTCTATTTCCCTCTGCATTTCTGATTTTGATGACCATTCCTGACCTCCCGTGACCTCCTCGGCTATTACTTCCTTGGTCACCTCCTGATGCGAAGCTACCTTTTGTCCCTGATGTGTCCTTTCCACCAATTTAATGAATCACAGCTGGATTTCCTTCTTTTGCTACTATGCTACCATCCTTTCTAATATGGCCACATCCGAAGTGCGCCACTGTAGAGGCCATTATGCCAGTACCTCATAAATTGCATCATCCATTGCAATGAACGGAAGCTTTACTCATGTTTGTTTTGGATCCTTCAGCACCCGTATATATAGGTTATGCATGTCCACTTTGAACTCGGCCGTGCTTTTCAAATTGTTGTATGTTGTTGGGGACAATCGTGGTCTACAAGCGATCCATGTTGAGATACTCGCCTCCATTAATATCCAAAATACCTTGATGTCTTGAACCCTTGTGGTGTCCTTTGTAGCCTAGAGCAAGTTATACCACACTGCTTCAGGTAGGTTCATCCTGATGCTGGGAAACTGGCTACACTGCAGCAGCATTGATAATAGCAAACATATGTTAGCCTCCTGCTGCAGCAGGTTACTCATATTTCATGATTAACATTTTTACAGGCCAAATATGTCATACTTTGCATGCTGCAATGCTCCATATTTGCTAAACAGTCACCAAAGAAAAAGGCCATGAAATAATGCTACTCAAAGTTCATCTACTGCATTCCAATTTTGAAGAGTCATTCCAGTTTTGTATAATTTTCAGCTAAAGGGAGGTCCAAACAGCCTAATATTGGTCTCCCTAGGTTTCAATTTCCTGTTTTAGAATATAGAGAATGAACAATCTATCCAAACAGCTTAATCTTGGTAGATTTTTAGATAAGTAGAGAATTAAAGGAGCCCAACTGCTTAATCTAGGCCCTTGGAAGAAATAAGGGTAGTTTGTAGATAGGAAGGCATAAAAAGAAAAAGTTGAAATGCTGGGTTTGCAAGTCTAAGTGCACGCAAACCAAAAGAAGAAAAAATGTTAGGTAAGTAGGTTGGGTAAGTAGTTTTGAGGTTGCAGAATGTTAATTTGTGATCAACTCCACATTTTCAAATATTACACTCATACAGATCACAGTCAGCAGGCAGTTCCCATTTGAATGACTTCAAGCGAGGCATGACTAACTTCCCCTTCTTCTGATTCCCTAAAAATCACTTACTAACTTCCCCTGAAGAGTTGAAGATCTGCTTGATATCTCTTAGTTTCATCATTTTCCATGTCATTAGCCTTGGTGAAGATCCGCTTCACTCAAGGAGAGTCCATACTTTCTCTACAAAGTTATATCTCCCCTTTGAAGCCTAAGATCTTTGAAACTTAGCGCTTTCTTGTCATTTCCATATTAACTACTGACATTATTATTTAACTCCCTACATTTTTCCCCATCCCCCTACTAAAAATATGTAAATAATCCCCTTATGTAAATATCCCCTCCCCCTGGTTGAAATATAACCATAAGTATCTCCCTGGGAATTACTAAGTCACTGGACCTTAGTAACATCCCTCATCTCCGCATAATTCCCCTTCCCTAGTGTTTGGACTCCTTCCAAAACACAAAGAAACCCTCTCCAAATGCAAAACACCCCCCCCCCCCCCCTGCATTTTCTTTGGAATTTATTAATGTTTGTTTAATAAATCACCAAGTGCCTAAACCCATTAACCCCTTTCCTAAATTCTAAACCCACCCGCGCCGTGGAAAAATTAAACTTTAACTCGCGCGCTCTTTTATTAAGTCCCGTGCACCTTCGCCTCCCGTCCACCGTCGGATCGTCTCCCCCAGATCCGACGGCCCTTGTTCATATCGGGCGCCCTTATGTATTGGCACGTTACCACCTAATGTCCGATGATTTTACCGTCGTACACCAGGACAGGTGGCAGCTTCCCATTGCATCGGGCCGCCCCTGACAGAAACCGCCTCCATTACCAAAGGCGGTCCAATGAACTACAAAACCACCCTTCCCTTAGGTTACAGGAGCGCCACGTCACCCCGCCATGTCGCCTCCACCTCACCCCTCACCGCCTGCGCCCGGCCCGCGTCACCCTAGAACGTGTCACTGCCAAGTCACCCCATCGTACTGCCACGTCACCTTGCTGATGTCAGCATGCTGACGTGATATCCGTACCAGAGGACCCCACTGCTGACATCATGTTGACGTCAGCAGCCAAAAAACGGAAAAAACGCGCAAGCGCGAAAGTCAAGCTTCGGAGCTCCGGAATGAAAAACAAAGGCAATTTGGAGAATCTTTAGGGAAGCTTTTGATTTCTCGGCCCTTTTTGCACTGAAAAGGCTTGAAAAAGCCCGATTTTGCCAATTTAAGCGTATTTGAAGACAGAGAGAGACCAAGAATAGAGATTAAAGAGTATCAGATCAAATATACAGATAAAAACACGTCAAAGAGTATCAGGAAGCGGCAGAGACTATCAATGTAGCGGCAAAGTGTATCAGAGGAGGTTTTCTCAGGGCTTGAGGCAAATCCAACATTAAAAGAAAGGCTCTGAAAAGTCAAGAAGCAGTTGAAGACGCATTGAAAGCTCACCAGCACAAATGACTGCACATTAAACTCACAGGAGATCAGTGGACTAGAACTCAATGCACAGTTATGATAGAACCATTGCACCAAGTCACACAGGACACCCCATCAACTCAACTTGATCCAGCTGCCTCTGGTGCAGCCAAAAGGACTTACTTGCATTTAATTCCAGCAACAATTAGGTTTTTGAAAAGCTTTTTCCTGCAGACTTGTTTAGGTCGGTTGTAATAAATAACTTTAGATATTTATCTTATATATACCACCGTGAAAAATGGAGTAGGGGTTGGTTGGTTAGTTTACTTGATCTGTGTTATTTCGATATTTTCTTGAGCAGAGACTCGCACTGTAAATGTGATACTTTATATAATCAAAGACTGCTGAAAGCATGGATTCTGAGACTGTCTGCTGTGTTTAATTGGCTGAGGAGTGACTGTGGAATTCGTGTGCTTCTACATGGTTCAATAAGTATTTCTTAACTCTGTTAGTTTTTCCATGTTTGTTTTATCATCAATCCGGCCTCTAAATTGCATAAAAGAAGAATAGTTTAGGATTTGCTTAAACTGTACCTTAGGCTCAATTTCTGCAATTTTTTCATGTTTTCATCAGGAATAGTTATGAACATACATACTTAAATGATCTTGTTTACGTTGTTTCTTTCACATATGAATGATAGTTTAGGAATTCTTAACTGCTCCTAGACAACCATTCATTCACTTATCCTCCATGTCAGTTTGATGAAAGATTCTTAATTGCCTTTCATCCCTGACCATCATTCCATCCTCTCAGAAAATTGATAATTGTCTCATGTGTGGCTATCCCGCTCCATAATCCTCTTGTGACCAAGAAAACACAATAGCAAGCCTTAATCCATGACTCCATGCCCAATGGTTTGAAACTTATCACACTTTACCTTACCTCTCATCTTTGGAATTTTCTTCCTTACATGCATATTCCATCCAAACAAAAAATCAAAACCCTTGAACCCAACAACTAGCCTAAAATCATCATCAACAAAGTTAAATCATTAAGAGAGAGCCCTCTCTGATTGCAGGTGGGCTAGAACCTACAATCCAAAGATTGGTTTGTGGTTACCTCGGCCGTATCCCTTCAGGAGATTAGGGACGACCTGAGTGATAACATAATGGCGACTCCAGTCGGGAACTCAGATAATCTCACAAAACCAGTTTGAAGCTCCAAAGAGGAAGAAACCGACCTTTAAAACTCTCGGTCGACCTGTGTTTTTAGAAAAAATTTCCCAAAAAACAAGTTAGAAGCTGGCTCCTAAAAAGCAAATGCGTCATACAAGATAAAACCCTGATCCTAATTGCCCAGCTGCTTTTGAAAATCCAAATTTAATCCCTAAGATCATTAGAAAACAAAAGCAACAAGAAGACCCAATTGCTTCGAGTCCTGAAACAGTTCATCCAAGCGGTGTTCCAACCCCTGTCAAAGTTCTATTTCAGTCAACCCCAAATTCCCCTGGTTCATCATCCCCTTCTCCAAGCAGCTCTTCTACACCTCCATCCTATACTCCTACTACCACTATTACTCCTTCTACCCCGGTTGTTCCTGTTATCCCAGTTGCCCCAGTTTTTCCACTTATCCCCATTAACATGGCTAATAGATATGCGCCCTTATAGCTGCCTACTAATCCTGGGGCTATGCCTCAGGACTACCAGACAAAAATGACCTATTTTGATGGCACAAACTCTTGCACAGCCCTACAGCATACAAAGAAAATGCAGGATTACTTTGAGAGTTATGAGATCGATGATGATAGCGTGAGAATGAATATTTTTGTTCAAAGTTTGACCGGTGATGTTAGAACCTAGTTTAGGGCACTTACACCCAATTCCATATTAAATCCTAAAGCCTTATACCAGACATTTATTAACAGATGGGAGAAAACGAAAGATCCCCTACACATACTATCTGAGTATGATAATATCAAAAGAGGACCTCAGGAAACGGTTTTCGATTACTGTGCAAGGTTTAATAATGTTTACAATGCAATACCACAAAATTTAAGACCTCCACCAGATCTCGCTTTGTACAAATTCCCTTATGGCTTTGATGTTGAGATGGCATATCAGTTAAGGGAAAGAGCCCCTCAAAGCCTTGCAGAGACGCAAGATGTTGATGTTAGTGTGGAGGCAAATCTAATTGCCAAAAGAAACAGAGCAAGAACTGAGAGAAGAACCACCTTCAAGGAAGAACCCTCAGCCTTTGATCAAAAGCTAGATGCTATTATCAGTGGCATCCATAGGCTGGGAGACATATTAGACAATGTTGAGAGGAAAACTGCATGGGAAGGTCAACAACCCAATGCCATAAGGAACCCGAACTTCAGAAAAACTCAAAACACAAACACTGGAAGGGCCAGTCCCGACCATGATGTTAGGCCTCATTTCCAAGAAAACTATGCAGAGGCATCTACATCCAGTGAGCCCACAGATGGGACTCATATGAACCTGATAGATTCGGAAAATGAACATCAAATCTTTCTCACTGAAGAGGACCGAGACTACCCTGATGTAAAACAATTTCAGACCAAGTCGGGAGAGTCTTTCGATTTCAAGCAAGGTTATGATTCTGCTGTGTATGAAGTACAAAAACAATATAAGTTGAGAACAAGGACCATTGATGTCCCTGCATCTAGCAGAACAAAATATAGCAAACAACCCAACAAAATTAAAGACAATGTCACCATAACAAATCCGGCTAATAGCTCTGTCTCAAACCCGCATCAGGTAACTATGGAGGATATAACAGACACACTGTAGGTTATAACCCCGTACAGAAATTACCTGCATACGAATTCTAAATCACAGGAAAAATAAAAATGTGAGAGCATAACACATAAAACACATATAGACAAAGATTTCCCACTGGATCTCAAAACCGAGACTACCATCTTGATTTTTCATTATATTCCTCTCAATGTTACAATACATATTTATACATGTCGAAGCATCCAATACCATGGACCGAAAAACAATCACGTCCAATACCATGGACCAAAAAACCATTGATCCAATACCATGGACCGAAAACCATCGCGTCCAAAAAACATATGTGAAAATCATGCACAAAACCATAGGTGGGTCCGCCCAACCTAACATAGGGTCCAAAACCAAAATTTTACCCCATAAGGTGGGGTTACGGGTACCCCTCAAACCCCCTGTTAACTATGTGGAAAGAATATAACACAACCCAACAATGTCCCACTTTTTGTTTTCTTTCCATAGGGGGCCACAGGAGAGCTTAGTAATTTTTCCAGCCCTGAAACGCCCATTGTTTCTCTACACCAAGAGAACTTCTGAGAGCTAACAGATTTTGTCAATGCATCTAAAATATTCTTCAAAGTGTCCACCTTTACCAGCAACACCTTTTTGTCTTCTATCATATCCCTCACAAAGTGATACTGAACATCAATGTGCTTTGTCTTTGAATGATAAGCAGGGTTCTTTGCCAAGAAATTGCACTTTGGTTGTCACAGTCTATCCTTATAGCTCCCTGTACTAACCCCATACTTGAACACAATCTCTGCAACCAAACTGCTTCCTTGCTTGCTTGAGTGGCTGCCATTATTCTGCCTCTGTAGTTGATAGTGCCACTACAGATTGTTTCTTACTCATCCAACTGACTGCACCTCCAAATAGGTTAAACACATACCCACTTGTAGATCTTCTCTGGTCTAGATCTCCAGCCCAGTCTGCATCAACAAAGCCACGGATATCCAACACTCTGTCCAATCCTGGTCTTCCTTGGTAGCACAAACCATAATCACTATTGCCACGCAAATACCTGAAAACCCGCTTCACTGCTGTCCAGTGCTCCTTCCCTGGT
>APFE031498173.1:0-43811 GCA_000404065.3 Pinus taeda
TTGAGGGGGGAGGGTAGCCCCCCTCTACGGAGTTCGGGGCAGCGCCCTGAGAAAAAAATTTTTGGACCCTATATTAGGTTGGGTGAACCTACCTATGGTTTTCGGTCCATGGTTTTGGACGCAATGTTGTTCGGTCCACGGTATTGGATGCTTCGGCATGTATAAATATGTATTGTAACATTGAAAGGAATATAATGAAAAAATCAAACTGGTAGTCTCGGTTTTGAGATCTAATGGGAAATCTCTGTGTATATGTGTTTTATGTGTTATGCTCTCGCATTGTTTATTTTTCTGTGATTTAGAATTTGTATGCAGGTAATTTCTGTACGGGGTTAAAACCTACACCTTCCTCTTGCATTCGCTATGTTTGTTGCATTCGGTATGCTGCCTTCAACTGTTGTTCATGATGCTGCTTGTTGTGATATTGTTGCTGTCATATCTTGATGTCCTTGTCTACGAACAAATTGATGTCTTCATGAGTAGGTAAGCTCATAGACACTTGATCGACTGCATCTCCATGTGTGCTCTGAACGATGTCTTCGACTCTTCTCTCTTAGAAACCATTGTACTTGCATTGCTGAGAGGCCAATGAGCACCTGCAATACCTAGGGACATGGAAACACTCATGGCAGGAAATCTATTAGTCGAAAACCAAAATTAACTTGAGAACTGACTTGCAACATACCTGTGTGATTGATCATGAAGATTGTGCAATTTTGGCCAGGAGTTTGGGAGACTGACTGCCAAGACTACACAAGGCACAGTCTAGGCTACTGGGATACTGATTAACTGTTGGAACTATGTAATGCACAGTCCAGTCTGGCTGTTGACTGTTGGGAGTGTACAATGCGCAATCTCAACTGGCAATGGCTACAAGCTTAGTGACTGCATTGCGCAATCTTCTTGGACAATAGTCATTGTCCCTCGGGATTGTACAAAGCAGGCCTAGGGAACAACTGTTGGGAAGAAATGAGCATTTCTTGGAAGGAAGGCAGAGTTTTCCCTCTCAAGGTTGCATAATGTTGTCTTAGTGAGGCTCTTGGTGAGGCAGGGTTCGAGCCAAGGTTGGCCAGACTCACCAATGGGAAACTGAAAGTGAATGTGAGTGTGAACGCATGATGATACTGAGTGTAAGCATAAGTGAATGATCATGCATGAAATTGGTGAATGAGAGATTCAGAAAATTGAACAACATGCATGTGGGTGAGGCGAGTTTCTGAATCAACGACTGTTCACGAAAAACAGTTTCATGCATGCGATAGCAGTGAGATGTTGACAAAAACAAAAACCATGCTATGAAAAGCTAATATACATGTAAACGAAAAAAATCATTCAAAGAAATCAAGCAAACAATACTCATACAAGGGAAAACACAAAAGGAAACAAAAATGCAATACGAGGCATGGGAAGTGGGCTTACCCCAAAAAAACTGAGTTAAATGTGCCGACTGCTCCTAGATGTGATGTGGGATGTCAGAGCTGCAAGTTTTATGTGAGGAATGAGCTCTGCAACATCTGGTTGATGAGTTTCAAGAACATCGAGGTTGTGACACACATGCCACAAATCTAGGGAAAGCGACACTTGGTGGGAGGTTTCTGAAAACATCCTTGCATGTAACCTCCAACTACTAAATATTGATCCCTGAAACAAGGGATGTCTTTGCATGCTACCTTGGGAGAAGCAACCTATGCATGCAACTTAGTTTTGCTCAGTCTCGAAGGGAACTGGTAGACTCAGTTGCACATGCAAGAGACTGCTTGACTGCTTGAAGGAAATGTGCATTTATGGCAGGGAGCTGGGCTGACTGCCCAGGAGATTTGCACAATTTCTAGGCAGAGCAATAACCTGCTACCCTGATTTGCACAAATTCTGGGTTGAGCAACCCTGCTGGGGAAAATTGTATAATTCTTACTGGGAGTGTTGACTAGAAGAATTGCACAATCTTAGAGCCTAGCAGGCTGCCAGATAGGATTGCGCAATTTCTAGAGGGAAGGTTGGTTGCCCTCCATAATTGCGCAATTTTCCTGGGGAAGCTTCTCAGCCTCAGGTGAACCAAGTTTGGGTGAACATCCTGTGAGGGGAATGGATCAAGCTATGATCAATAGACTGCCTTTGTGCAAGAAAGACACTAAAGCTTGTGAACTTGACAAAGAAGGGCAAGCTACTATGAAGGTTGTAAGGGAGGTTCCAAAATGAAGCTAAGGAAAAATTTTGGAGGGTGGTTGTAGCCGCTACAACACTTGGTGACACACTAGTAGAACTCCCACTCTCTAAATGGACCTTGTTCTTGAAAAGCGAGTCTAACACCTCCGAAAGTATTGTTCAGTTCTCAACTCCTCTTGGTTTCCACACTAGCTAGATTGTAAGATGAAGAATCCACCAAGCTCTTGGTCGATTGACACACATTCCAATCCAAGGAAACACAGTTGTTTCGATTGGGGTTGAGGGGTATATTGGTGCACAAATAGTATAGTCATCAAATCAATCTTAATTTCATCTCTAGTGTTGTTCTGCTGCCAGTAGGCCTGGACAGTACCCTGACAGAGTCACATAGGAACACAAGCATGGCTCTGCTGCCAGCGAGCCTGGTCAGTACCCCAGTGAAGTTACTTGCATAACCTCTCTGTGTAGGAAGCCTTTCTCTTCTTTTTGCTTATTCATTTTTCATTTTTCAACATTTTTCATTTTTGCAACTATGCATAGCACTTATTTATTTCAGAGGCGGAAGAGGGTTCCCAACTTATTGAGAGCATAAGAGGTTGTTCCAGTAGAGAAGTAGTTTATATATCATTGACCTGCCTATTTAGGTTTTCCCCCTCACCTTACTCTACTTGACTGAGCTGACAAGGGTTAACCCAAAAAAACCGACTAGAGTAGGTGACACCAATTTGTGCGCAAGCATTATGCTTTCACCAGGGTTCACTTTGAACAATATTTATTTTCCATTGACATATCATTGAATGGAAGTAACAAGTTCTTCATATAGAGGAAGGATGATAGATAACCAAGTAGTGATAGCAGCACAAGGCCTCTTGTACTTTACCTAGCTTGCTTCAAGAGTCATACATGGTTTCATGTGAAACTATCCTATGAAATGAAACAAGTGAATTAACAAACAACAATGCAAAGAAAAATCATAAGCAAAAGTGAAGGCAAAGTAAGTAAGCAAAAAATCAAGAAAACAAACAAACAAACAAACAAAGTAAGCAAACAAGCATGCAAGCAAACAACTCAAAAGCAAACACTACTCCTACTCCTAATCTATCAGTGCATGGGTCATTTCACATGAAGTGATACTTCCAATGCAGCCACCGACACATTAGTTGAGCCGTGTTGGTGAAGGCATGGTTTGCGAAAAAGACAAATGTGTGAACTAGGAAACAAGAAATATATAACAGTGAAGACAAACACACTCCGAGCTTACAAGTGACCATAGAATAAGATGAGTGAAAGTGCATGACATGCATTCTGTGGTGCTGCCATGATGTTGTGCTACATCGCATGCAGATGTTGAGTGTATGCATTCTCTTGATTATGACATGCAAGCAACCATGAGAAAGGTAGACCACTTTTGTTGTGCATGTGTGCTTGCTGTGTAAGATTCCTCCAATGCATGAGCGATGAGATCGTGTATTCAGAGTGGAGGAAGAAAAATCTGGGTGTTTAGTTGATCTTCTATGCAAAGCAGAGAGTGATGAGGAGCCTTGAGTGTTTCAACAATTTCCTGAACGAAAGTGAAACCAACCTCAGGACAGCGAGGGCCTAACATAACCATCGGCTCGAGCTGAAGTGCCTCGACAGTCTGGGGGGTTTCGACTTCGTTGACAGATATATCATTGTAGACCAGTGTCTTGGATAGATTAACAATGTTGAATCAAAATCGTGACTGGATGAGGAAGTGAATAGATCATGACAACCAAGATCAGAAAATTCAAGATGTTCATTGGCATCCTCATGATCTGATGAATCAGGTAGAGGGGTAGATGAGAAGCAAAGATGTTCACCCTCTATGTTTTCAAGAAAGATAGATGACATATTAGATATATGTTCTGAGGAAGACATGTCCTCTCTGCACTGTAATGACAGATTGGCATCTAATGTGTCCTGTGAATGATTGAAAGTAGAAGAATCTAGAAATGAGTTTTCACAAGGGAAATCAGTAGTGGCAGAATCACAAGGTATGTCAGGATGAAGCAGACGAGGCACATCTGGAAGGGAGTCATCCTTCACCGTGGGTTCTTCTTTACATTCCCGCATACACTCATCTTGAATGATGGCATTGGTTGGCTGCATAACACCAAATCCGTCAACAACTTGATCCTCGTTCACAACAAGTGAAGAGTCTGGAATGGGAGAACAAAAGACAGTAAAATATGTAGGATCAATAGAACACGAGGATGGAGGTTGAGGGAAAGTGTCCATGTGACAACCAATAGGCTTGCTAGCCAAATCTGTGCAAATATCAAGAGCAGGTGGGGTGGGAGATTGTGACAGTTCAACAAAGGCGTGTGCATGATCTCCCACATCACTCTGCGATGGTGGAGCTGTTCGATGAGGTGAAGGCAGACAATCACTTGTGACAATGACTGTGCCTGGATATGATTGCACAACTCCATCACCAAAGTGTGTTGAGCGGGGTTCGGATATGTGAAGAAGATACTCAAATATTCCATCAAGAAATTCTCAATCAATATCATCTTCGGGGAATTGTTATGCAAGATTACAAAAGCATGTGTGAAACTATTCAACAGATTCATCGGGTGCTTTTCATAATTTCATAATTTATGTGTTGATTGGTTTATGGTCATAGTAATTGAAAGCACAGTCTATCCCTGCAACCAAATGAGTAAGAGAATGAATAGATTTTTTGGGCAGCCTAGCACACCAATGCATTGGGTGCCCTCGAAGTGTGTAGATGAACAACGCATAGCTCATGAATTCTTCAAAGAATCCATGTCTTTCGCATGGGCCTACAATGCCAACCGCATGCCTTACCAAGGCTACATAGCCTCCACCATCAAATTTTTTATGAGACAAGTTATCCGAGAGCTTTTTCGGGATGATGAAATTGTTTCCATAAGACATACATTTCGAAAGAGCAACTCGGTAGTTAGTCATGATAGATGTGTAGAGATTCAAAAAAAATGTGAGGACTCAACTTGTCATCTGGCTCTCCTTCTAGCACCAAAATGTTGACGGTGCTGGACCCACCAACATGTAAGGGGATATCCCTGGTAAGAAGTCCCAATTAGACCTCAAACCATTTGGTGTAGGAGTCCTAGCAGTGGGTCGTAGGGTAATTCCTTGACCACGATGTCGCATAGAGGTAAGTAAGATAACTCTATCAGTAGCAAGGGTGTGACCATTGTAGTGAGTCAAGGAAGGTGTATGAGAGGTTCTAACATAGGTGGGTTTAGATGAGGGTGAATGTGAGTTCTAGGTTGAAAAGGACCAGTCCCAACTCAACTAGGAACACACAACACAAAAGGACATACACAAATTCCTGTGGAGCAGTCCACTCGAATGCAGTAGTCACAACATACAAGGTAAGATAACACATACAACACTCATGGATCAGTATGAACCTACTAGCCCCAATACTGGAACGTTACAGCCACATCCACCTGCTCCTCCAAAGAGATGAACTAGCTCTGTGCAGTGGAGAAGCCAAGGTGCATTATAATACTGTCCAAATCGAAGCAGTCCAACTACAATAACAACATATGCATGAAAATTTGTTGGCTCTGATTATATAAAGAAGTGTAAGTTCCAATCATACAATACATCCATGTAAACCTGCTAGCCCCAACAGTGGAATGTTATAGCCACATCCACCTGCTCCTCCAAAGAGATGAACTAGCTCTATGTGGTGGAGAAGCCAAGGCGCGTTATAATATTGTCCAAGCTCTTTCCAAGATAGTCTTATCAGAAGCTTGGCTAACCAAAAACATATACAATGAGTTATGAGGGACTATTTATAGCAAAGGGTGGGGTGACTCTTGACATTACCTTTTGTGACAGTTCAATTACCCTCATGACTCTTCACCTACTCTATGACTATTACATGCAACTATTGACACTTGACTTACACTTGACATGACTCAACGTTACAATGCACAGGTACTCATGTGAGACAACATGGCTTGAGCAAGCCAAGCAAGACATCACTGGCACTTGGTCCATTGTGATGAGACCAACTCTTTGACATGCTTGTGATGGTGATGGTGGTGAGCTAATGCAAGCTTGGTCGTCTGTGATGGTGTGCATGCACTTCATGGTGACATCTTGTTGAAGCGAACTCTTTCCTACGTTGCAATCAATGCATTGGTTCATCCTCTTCATCCAACTCGTCTGCTATCATGCGCATGGTATTTTTGGGTGCAGCTGAACTGACAACACACTGATGCATAGTGTCCATGCTAATCCTCAAGTGTGTGCTGGTGATCATGTGCATCTACTTGCCGAAGTACATGTTTAGCTCCAGTTGGACTTGCTTCTTGTCTTTACCTTTGTGAGTGTGCTAAATGGGTTGGATTGCATGTGTGCACACAATGACATGCATGCTGTTGAATCTCTTGCATGTGATCAACAACACTACTCACCATGTCTACTTCGTGTCAGTTTTTGGGATAGATCTTTAATTTGTACGAATGTAGTTTCATTCGTGAGTGCATGTTGCACCCACTGCTGTTCCTGTTCCTACTGCAACTCATTTGTTTGTCTGTGCAGCTTCATGTTCTTCCTTGAGTTGCTACTTCAGCACATGAAAATTCTTCCTTGTACCATTCTCTATCTTCGCATGACCTTCATGTTGCGTCGTCACCTCATAGCCCGAGTCTCCAAAGGTTCTTTCATTATCAGTGGATATACTTGATTTTGTAACTTTGTCCCGCCTCTGTGTTTTCAACAACCTTCCTCTTTCATTCGCTACAATCGGTATGCTTCCTTCAACTATTGTTCATGATGCTGCTTGATGTGATGGTGTTGTGTCATATATTGATGTCCTTCTCTATGAACAACTTGATTTCTCCGTGAGTAAGCAAGCTCATAGACACTTGATCAACTACATCTCCAAGTGTGCTTTGAACAGTGTCTTCGACTCTGCTCTCTTGGAAACCATTGTACCTACACTGCTGAGAGGCAGATGAGCACCTGCAATACTCGAGAACATGGAAACAATCATGGCAAGCAATATGTTAGTCGAAAACCAAAATGAACTAACTTGCAACATCCCTGTGTGACTGATCATGAAGGTTGTGCAATTTCGGCCGGGAGGTCAAGAGATTGGCTGCCAAGACTACACAAGGCATAGTCTAGGCTACTAGGAGACTAACTGACTGTTGGAACTGCAAAATTCATAGTCCAGTCTAGTTGTTGATTGTTGGGATTGTGCAATGCACAATCTCAACTGGAAATGGTTGCAGGCTCAGTCACTGCATTGCGCAATTTTCTTGGCCAACAATCACTCTCCCTCAGGATTGCACAAAGCAGGTCTGGGGAATAGCTACTGGGAAGAAATGTGTATTTATGGGGAGGAAGGCATAGCCTTCCCTCTCAGGATTGTGCAAAGTTTCCTTGGTGAGGCACTTGGTGAGGCAGGGTCCGGGCCAAGGTTGGCTAAACTCGCCAACAGGAAACTGAAAGTGAATGTGAGTGTGAATGCATGCTGATATTGAGTTTAAGCATAAGTGAATGATCATGCATGAAAATGGTGAATGACATATTCAAAAAATGGAACAACATGCATGTGGGTGAGGTGAGTTGCCGAATTTGCGACTGTTCATGAAAAATAGTTTCATGCATGCGACAGCAGTGAGATGTTGACGAAAACTGAAACTGTGCTAGGAAAAGCTAATATACATGTAAACGATAGCAAGGGTTCAAAGAAATCAAGAAAATAATACTCATACAAGCGAAAACACATAAAGCGACATAAATACAACACAAGGCATGGGAAGTGGGCTTACCCCAAAACAATTGAGTTGAATGTGCCGACTGTTCCTAGATGTGATGTGGGATGTTAGAGTTGCAAGGTTGATGTGAGGAATGAGCTCTACAATTTCCAGTTTCTGAATTTCGATAACATTGAGGTTGTGACGCGCATGCCACAAATCTAAAAAAGCGACACTTAGTAGGAGGTTTCTGAAAAGATCCTTGCATGTAATCTCCAACTGCTAAACATAGATCCCTCGAAGAAGGGATGCCTTTGCATGCTACCTTGGGAGAAGCCGCCTATGCATGCAAGTCAGTTTTTCTCGGTCCCGGAGGGAACCAGTCAACTCAGTTGCACATGCAAGAGACTGCTCAACTGCTTGAAGGAAATGAAATGCACATTTTTGGCTAGGAGCTAGGATGACTGCCCAAGAGATTTGTGCAATTTCTGGGCAGAGCAGCTGACTGCTACCTAGATTTGCGCAAATTATGGGCTAAGCAGCCCTGCTAGGGAAAATTACACAATTCCTGTTGGGAGTGTTGACTGACATAATTGCGCAATCTTAGAGCCCAGCAGGCTGCCAGACAGGATTGCGCAAATTCTGGAGGGAAGGCTGGTTGCCTCCATAAATGCACAACTTTCCTAGGGGAGCTGCTCAGCTTGCAACTAGACCAAGTCCAGGTGAACAACCTGTGAGGGGAATGGATTAAGCTATGATCGACAGGCTGACTTTGTGCAAGAAAGACACTGAAGCTTGTGAACTTGACAAAGCAAGGCAAGTTGTTGTGAAGGTTGGAAGGGAGGCTCCAAAATGAAGCTAAGGAAAAATTTTGGAGGGTAGTTGTAGCCTCTACAACACCTTGTCATAGAAATATACCTTGAACCTGTGAATATACAATCAATCCATACCCAAATCATACTATACAATCCCAATGGCAGTACATTCAAATGTGTATTTGTAGGCATACCATTCAACTCAAATGCACAAGCTCTTACCCTGTGATGTACTCTTTTCTTCGTACCTGTAGCCAACTGCACCAAATAAGACTCTGCATGCACTTATTTTCTCAAGCCACACTTATCCACCAGGTTAGGATTAACATAACTATAATTAGATCTAAGATCAATCAAAATAGAAATAACTTGATCACAAAGCTTACTATCCATATCAATGATAGATGCCTGGTGATTTGCGTTCCTATTGTCTACAACTACATAAATTCGAGGAATACTATGACCAACAACCCTAACTGTCTACGCCTCCTAAGCACTATGGATATGAGGCCTACCTCCCTAGTACAATAGACAATCCTTTTTATGATGATCTTTGCCACATATCCAACACTGCAACAATGCTCTACTATCACTTCTTGTCTACTTATCTCTAGGTTGTGACACATGTCCCTTCTCAAATGCACTGAACTTCTTGTAAGGAGCAACATTTTCTTTCTCACTTGCATCTTGAGGTCTTCCATGCTTCAGTGTCCATTTTCCTTTTACTTTCTCATTTCCCTTCAAGTCACATATAGACCCATTTTTTTCGCTTTCATTGCTCATAACAATGCTTCAATTTATGGATGGCTTCCTCTAATGATCTAGATTCATCAAACTTAATCTAGTCTCTATATGTTGTTGGAAATCTGTTGATAAATCTCTGAATCTTAGCCTTCTCCTCCTTGAGATATGGAACATACATCAACAACTCCAGGAATCTGCTAGTGTACTCATCATCTGTCATAAAACCCATCTATAGCTCATACAACTCCTTAGTTCTATCATTATAATACCTCTCTGATAAGTACTTATTCTTGAAGATACTCTTAAACTCATCCCAAATCATGTCTTCTTCTTGAATACCCTTGAAATTATTTAAATATTCCCACCAAATATCTGCCTTCCCGTTAAGACTGAAAGTGGTTATCTTAGCTTTCATGTTCTTTGAATAGCTATGCAATTTGAAGAATTTATTCATTCCAAGAAACCATGCCTCTACATCTTTTGGCTTCTTCATCTCTCCCTCAAATGTAGGAGGCTTCACCTTCTTGAAATCCTCGGGTAAATACTCCCCCCTCCTATAAGGATAATGATGGTGATGACTGTAATGATGTCTCTTGGACGAGGAAATAGAATGATGCCCATACATAACAGTCCTCCTATTAGGTATATCAAGTGACCTACCACCTCTAACTATATCCCCTCTATCCAACCAATACCCAAACCGAGATCTACTACCATAGGTTCCATTAGTTTTCTCTTCCTACTCTTGACTGATCCTCAATTGTGCCTATCTTTGTAACTCCGACAACCTTTGAAGGATAGTTGCATTAACCTCTACCTACTTGTCTTGAGCCATTGCAAGTCTTTCCTGAGCCTCAACCAACCTATCATTGTCTACTTTGCAACTTCTAATCTCTGCCCTCAAGCTCCTTAATGTATCTGTTATACTCAGAGAATATTCTTATCCTCGTTGCCCAACTCATTTGTAGGGAGAGTCATAAGACTGTAGTCTACCATTTTGATTGTCCTCTTTGATTTATCTTCTTCCTGCAAGTATACCATGTCATATAAACCAAATAGATACCAAAATTAAATCCATACCTTAGTGATGTTCAGGGGAGGCTTATCTCATCTACAAGATCAATCCACATTAGCATGTACATGTATAATCATAAAAATATCCAGGTAATAACATCACAACAACATCATGCATGATCATACCAATTGTATACCCTGATCCCATGCATGACAACCATAAACTTGACAACATCAAACTTACCCAAAGAGTGAAAAAAATGCTCTATTACCGCTTTGTGGTATTATATATGACCTAAAGAGAGCACAACTCGCTCGGATACCACCTTGTAACGTCACCTCCTCTCACATCTACCCACTTTCACCGGCTTACCTGGGGTAAACTTGAGATGAGGGATTACTATGATATGACTCAACCTCCTAGATGAACTTAGGCACAACAAGACAATACTGACTTCGCTCAAGTGCCACAGGACCTCCAAGAGTAACCCAACCCTTCCAAGTGTCCAACCCCTAAGACAACTCACCTTTTCCTAGTCGATCCCTTATCAAGGCCTCCATGAGACTATAGGTTCCCAATCGCTCCCATATCCCTGTATCAGTGTGGCTATGGCCTTTTTCTGCTAGTGTTGTGCTAATGACTGCAATAATTAAGGTTATTTTGTAGGGCTAGGGATTAGCCTTTGCCCAGAAATCCATGAAACTTCTAGAACTCATAGAATACATGAAGACAAAGCTTGTAGACTAAAATATGGAACCAAGACTTGACTTGACCATCCCCAACTAGGACTAACATTATGTTAAACACTTGGTAGATATGCCACCTACAGGTCATGAATGTAAGTTTAAACATAAGGGATTGGAAACTTATCTGAGGTTTAATAAGAAGGGTCTCTACCTTCTCAAATTAGCTTTCATAACATAAATTAGGTCTTCCATCCATTATTTATTCAGTTATGAGTGAAAACATGAATAGAGCCATAACTAATATATGTCATAAAACCATGCTTATAACCGGCATATAACCAAATAAATAACCATAAGAGAACAACCATTAAAGCCACATAATAACTAATACATTTCATTACAAAAAGCAAGAGAAACTTATCTTTTATTAACCATAGGAAAATACCAACTAGGTTCGAGACTTCCACATTCCACCAGGCCATAGATTGGCTGAACCAAAGATTTCTTTCAACCAATCACCCCTGTGCCATATTCCAAGCATGAATGTGGGATCTCATGGGATAAAACAATATAAAGAAAACCAAGGGCATCCAGAGGTTAAACCACCTCCAACCTCTCCATACCGTGATCACACCTAAACTGGTGTCCAGTTCACAAAACTAAACTGAGGTTGGATACCTCAGAATTTATTCACCATCCTTCAGGAATTTTCCTACCTCCACCCTCATGCTTTACCATGTATCCCACCACTACCGATCAAAGGATTCATAGGCCTTTGGGAATTTTCCTGAGACCACCTCACCTCAGATTTTGAAACCATCCGCAAATCCAAAGCTCAAACCAAGAACAATCCCATCACATGATGGCTATCTAGAAATGATAAGGCTAGGCTAAAATCCACTATCTAATCTCAGCAAATTTCATGCCAATGACAACAAAAGAACCCTATACCAACATGCACATACCATGCATGTCAAAACCAACTAGGAACTCACATATGCAATATGTTACCTACAAGTATTCCTGTTGAAGTTGCTTGATCCTTTCCTTCCTTTGCTTTCCTGATCCTTTCTTTCTTTTCCTTTCCATTCCTTGCTTTTCCTTTCCTCTCCTTGCTTTTCCTTTCCTCTCCTTGCTTGCTTTCTTTCTTTTTCTTCTTGGTGCTTTTTCTCTTTGAGATAAATTCTAACACTAAACTAACAAGAGGTTGACAAAAAGCTACTAACGAATTATCTAAGGTATTTTGGTTGATGAGGCCTCTAATTTCTTCAATTTTCCATTATTTTCCTTCATTTTCCTCCTCACATGCAACCTATGACCATTCACCTTCCTTTTCTCACGGTTTTCATTATTTTCATAAATAATGTGCCAAAATACATTTTTGCCTTTCCAAAGCCTTAGCCATTTCCTTTGTCATTTTCCCCTTAGTCATAAAACACAGCAAGTGATTCCACTAGGATATTTTTCCTAACATTTAGCTTGGAATAATTGTCCCTTTCCCGTGGTCTTATTTTACCTTTATTAACTTTTATTACATGAAATTTTAACTCGAGATTGTTACAGTCCTATTCTTTCTCAAGAATTCAATATGTTTCCTTGCCTTAGAAATTTTGGTCCTGCAACTTCCTTGCCTCAGAAATTCAGTCCTACAACTTCCTTGCCTCAGAAATTAAATCTTACAACTTCCTTGCTTCAGAAGTTTGGTATTGCACCTTATCATCCATTCACCCTCAAATTTGTCTTGTATAATCCTTAGATTTCATCCTCTTCTTGACCTCAAACTTGTCCTTTTCTCTCCGCCTCCAAATATCAAAATTTTACTTCAATTGTGTAACGTGTTCCAAAATCTTGCTTGATAAGGAGGCTGAATGCCTCATATATAGAGAATATTAGCTTTTCGAATGGGTGTCGCTTCAGTGGTGCTGACTTGACTAGGAGGAGGGCCGACTTGGCTTCTTTGGAGCCAAAAATTCTAAAATTCAAATTTTATCTTTTCAAAACTGACATGAAGAACATGTCATATATTTTCTTCTTTTGACAATAGCATGAAGAAAATGCTTTATATTAATTACAAATACATCAAGAGTAAAATATTAATTATGAAGATTGAACATAGCTAGAAAATTCAACGCTCCCTCTTAGCTAGGGATTTATTCATAAGACTCTATATATATGCTCTCATGTTGAAACATTTCCCTAAGAAAAGGTTATAACAAATCATGACCATAATCGGGTTAACAAAAATGTGACAAATGGTGAACCAATAACATCAATGAATTACCATAATCTGGTCAAACAACTTGACACAAGGTAAGTCAATATCATAAATAAGTTACCATAATCTAGGTCATTACCCCAAACCTATGGTATATCTTGGCCATAATCCTGATCGACACTTCAGAAACATGGTACATTATTTAGCATAGACTAATCACCATAATTTGGGTTGATACTTGACATATGGTATCTAGACTAGTCTTGGTCCACCATCATTCAGGTCAATATATTTGAAACATGGTGAATCTCCAAAGGCCACACTCTAACTGAGTAATTTGAGGCTAATCCTAAACAAACATGATGCTCCAAGACCATTCTTCCTTATCTAGGTCAACATACTAGACACAGGAAGAATTAATGTCCTCTTGCGGACAATTCTCCCTAATTTAGGTCAATTAACTTGACATAGGGAGAATGTCAGTTCATGATGTTATATCATCACCACACCCTCTCAATGAGAGAGGAACTATTAAAAAGTCCAAGATTTTCCTTGAAGTATATGTAGACTTCATCATGGGACATACTATTTTCCAACAATTTTATTATACTATAGAATAATATTGAAGCCATATTGCCTCCTTGTGTACCATGTATCGATACTAGATCTCAATATGCTTCGACCTATTATTATGGTTTTCAACTGCACCTGATAAAGACAATCTTGTAAGTAGCCTTTGAATCCATACTACTTCTCAACTTTCCATTTCAATTGTAATATGCTCAGCCTCTACAAAACTAAGTGCAACAGATGTCTACTTCTTTCTCATCGAAGAAAGTATAATGGAACCAAAATGAAGTAATATTCTAATGAACTCTTTGTCTTCAACACTCTCTTCCCAATTTGATTCGGTGAATTCTTGCAGTTGTACTTCACTATTTGAGACATATCTCAAACCATAAATGGTTGTGCCACAATCAACTGTACCATGTTGGTACTTCAAAACATGTTGAGCTACATGCATTGGATCATAAACTAATATACTTCCTTCACTAGATTCAGCACCACAATTTCTTTCCCATCACCGTGACTGGGTGCTTCCTCTCACATTGAAACATACCTTGATGTGGTAATTCTAGCTGCTCTATCTCCCATTGTTGCTTTCTAGCATATCAACTATCTAGCCTAAATATGTCAATGATAGTTCATCAAATTAACTTCAGAGGTCAAGAAGCTAAAATAAGGGTCCTTGACTACTCCCTCTGAATCTTTCTGCCACAATTTCTCCCTCTAACACATGAGTCCTTCTACTTCCATTAGAGAAAAATAATAATGAGATCAACCAAGACTTATAACATATCCATCAATGCAAGAATACCAAGCCAAACATGTCTACTTGTGATCATACAAAGCCTTCTTCAATCACAAGACTTCTTCTCATGTATTTCAAGGCCTTCTATGTAGACTTCTTCCTTTTCAATGATAAAAATGATCTTTGCATCTACCTAGTGCAATTTCAAAGCAATGATAATAGGTCTAGAAGTGTACCTCCAATTGGAGTAACCATCTTGTCATGATCCTCTCCTTCTTACTATAAGAACCTTCTATTCTCAACTCTCACTTTGTACTTGTCTATACTACATACTATTGCATGCTAAATCTTGTAGATATATTTGGAAGTCACCATTGACTTCTCTTAGGCACAATCAAGGTATACTTCAAACTTTCTTATTTTTATGCTCCCTTTGAGCTCATATCTCATTTAATGCAATATCTCTCGACACAAATTATTGATTACGGGAAAGTCCTCTTGTCACATGCTTTTCTTCATTCTTCCACTACTTTTGTCTACTATCAAATCTTTGGCAGCCTTTACTGTGTACTTGCAACCCTCACTGGGAGGCCATGGAAGAGCAATTACACTAAGAAAAGGATACAAAGACAAGAGACTAACTAACCGTAAAACAATAACAATAGTAATAATCAAAGAGGAGATAATACTTATCTTTTGAGAATTCTAGGGAATTTATGTCAACTCCCTCTTAATTTTATTCCTCTTGCATCCAACTTTCAAATTTTATCAACCTTGTCCTCATCATCAACACGATGTCATTCTGTTCTTGCATAGTCTAGGGTTTCTTCTTTAGCGGGAACATTAATCTAGGCTTAGTTTTAGGGTTTTATCCATAAATCCTAAAGCTTTCTTATTCAAAGCTATTTTAGCTAGCTAGGGTTTTTCACACCATAGATTTCCAATTTTCATATCCAAATATAAAAGCCCTAGAATCTTTACATATGGGATGAACTTCGTCATCGATATCAATCAGTCAAGGATATTTCATCCAATGAATATTCTTGATCTCTCGAAACCAAGTAATTCAACTTCCTCACAATCGTTGTAGCAGCAACAATATGTTGTCCTTAAAGATTTGGTCAGATCATTCTTGGCTGAGAATTATGTCAACACCTAATTATCTATGCAATATTTTCCACGACATCAATACTTTCCGATTCGATCAAAAAATTCAACCCAATATGTCTTTAGTCATTTATATCCTTGGATAATATCAGATTTGCAAATGACTTTATCAAGAGATCCTTTGATCTCTAAGCTTGAAAAAGGGCTTGACCTCTTTTCCACTGTAAGCGCACTTTCTTTATCAAAGTGTGATTTATTCAGAAGCATACTAGTGACAATGTTCCCCTTTTACCTTCTTACTTTGATATGAAAAATATATTTAAGACTAAGAATCCATATATCATAAAGTAGATATCATTCTTCAAAATATCCTATTAGCAATCATATGTAGTGCAAAATTCATGACATATCTTAATTCTGAACATGTAATGCAATGTTTCCAAAGAAGAGCACAAATTCGATATATCATACTTCATCATTTCAGTACATGAGTAAAAGTCATATGTGGCTATGTCTTTCCTTGAGCCACAATTCGAATTGTAATGTTGTCATTTCTTCAAGGATACCTTATTTTTCCATGACTAATTCAATGATTTTTCACTCTATTGATATTTAACCTTTACTTCATTGCGTTGGAGATCAATAGTCCCAAAGAGAAACTTAGATACAAGGCTTAATACAAACTTTTAATTAGACCTTTACTTGGTCCTTGTTGGCAAACATAGTCTTCAAGAATGTGCCAAAGCAGGTTGATCTTAAATAAAAATCATTGTTAGAAAATTTGGTGATTGATACATAACTTTTATTTTGCAGACCCATATCTTCGATGGTATTTTATAGATCATGCTTCATATTCATCATAGAACATCCTATCATTGTGATTTGCATGAAACATAGTCATGCTTGCTAGATGACCATAATAACTCTTTAATACTTCATCCTTGTTGTAGATGCTAAAACATCATCCCTTCTTAGATAATGTGTATTGCATTGGAGATGATATCCATATCAATATTATATCTTCCAGAATACTCATGATTATGTATTAGTCCTTCTTCATAGACAAGGTAAGCTCCAATGATTCTTCCTTCTATTTGGAATGGTCTTATGAAGCATTAGTCAAATCACCAAAACAACTTGTTGACTATATTATTTTAGATATTCCTCAGGCCATTTACTTGATCCTCTATCATTAGTGTTGAGGCCTTTCAACCTTATGCAACTAGACTAAAGTATCCCTTTTGACCTTCATGTAATAATAGGGTTTCAGACTTCTTTGTAGCCACAACTAAAGGAATATGTTTGGTATATATTTGTTCTTCTTCCAAATTGTGACATTTACTAGGACAACAAACTTTCGACCTATTGCAATTGTGGCCCCAAGGTAACTTTGGCCTTATTGCAACAATTGTTTGAGGCTATTTCATCTACAAAGTGAGGTATATAAGACTTTGACTTTCTTTCATTATTTACTGGATATTATCATAGTATTAAAAATGAATCACAATCTTTTGGCCATATGAAAATTTGATTCAAAATAAAGGGTATTGTTTCCAAACAAAATGAAACTTTTGTCTTTTGCAATTTGCACTAAGGTCTTCTCGATCCTTTGTCACAAGCTCTGAGGCTTGAAAAACTTAATTACTCCTTTATTGTACATAGAACACACAAAGTTTTCTGCTCCTTTTCATTGCCTGGATAGACCCTAGTTAGGAGATGGATTACATAGTGGCATATCTTCCTATACTTATCTTGAATATAATCCAAATTTTGGCTTCTCTTTTATAAATATTTCATCTTAGCTTCCAATGCTAACTCCGCTTCATTTGAAGTGAGTTTCTTGAACTAGGGCTTCTAGGGCAAGCCTTAGAGAATGATTTGAAACAAGGATGACTTCTTCTTCAAGATTTCTCTTTTATCATAGCTCTGATACTATGTTGATTTTTCGTAGATCTTCTAAACTGATAATTACTTCTTATGATTCATTAATTTAATATTTCATTAATTTAATTTCATCATAAAGTAATTACACAAAAGATCTTCAACAATAGACATTAAGATCATAAAGAGAACCAAATCAAGAACATAAGAATTTACCCTGGGAAACCCACATGGCGGAAAAACCCAACGACCTTTTCCTTAGATAAATTCTTCAATTCAACAAAAGATACACCTAGATCATCTAGTCAACCATAAGGTCAAACCAACCAACAAAATATACTTGGTCAAACCTAGTCCACTACCTCCTAGTCAAGTCTTAAGCCTGCCACTAAACTCAGTATGCTAGGGAAGGAGACTCAGACTTGCTGCTTTTCCATATCTCAGAAGTTCGGTCATGTACTTTCTCAAGGATTTAGTTTGTTGCCTTGCCTCAGAAATTTTGTTCTTGTAACTTCCTTGCCTCATAAATGTTGTCCTGCAACTTCCTTGCCTCATAAATTTGGTCCTGCAACTTCCTTGCCTCAAAAATTTGATCTCGCAACTTCATTGCCTCAAAAGTTTGGTCCTACACCTTGTCATCAATTCATCCTCATATTTGTCTTGTATAAACCTTAGATTTCATCCTCTTCTTTACCTCAAACTCATCCTTTTATTTTTGCCTCAAAAGATGAAATTTTTACTTCAGATGTGTTCCAAAATCTTGCTTGATAAGGAGGCTGAATGCCTAATATATATAGAAGATTAGCTTGTCGTATGGGTACCTCTTCACTGGGACCGACTTGACTAGGAAGAGGGTCAACTTGGCTTCTTTGGAGCCAAAACTCTAAAATTCAAAATTTCTCTTTTCAAAACCAGCATGAAGAACATGTCATATATTTTCTTGTTTTGACAATAACATGAAGAACATGCTTTATATTTATTAAAAATACATCAAGAGTTAAATATTAATTATGAAGACCTACCATAGCTACAAAATTCAAAATTCTCCCCTCCTTAAACAAGGTAGATTCCAAAGTTAAATGATATTCTATGAGAATATTTGATTCTACCTCTTTCCCTCTTCATTCTTGACTTGATTTCCTTTCCCTTGTTAGTGGATGGTAGGGACAAGAATCTTTCTTAGGATTTCAATGAAAGAAGGATATTTAGATGATTCAAGTGAATTGCAGAAGTTGTATTGAGGGTTTAGAGGGAGGGTCATGTTTAATAACATCCTCCTCTTACATCTCAACATTCGCCTCACCTTCCATTACTTCCTCTTCTTCCTCCTTTTCTTCCTCTACTTCCTCTTCTTTTGATATTGCTTCCTTTTCCAAAGGAGTTGTTATTCTTGCCACAAAATGGAGCCTCATCTACATTCTTTGATATAGTGTTCTCAAGTTGCAATTATGTCTCATATGATATTGTTCCAAGTTTAGGATATAAGGGGGTCTTCAATAGAGTTTCCTCAACCCTTTCCTCGTATGCTTCCTCTAAATATTTAAGAACCTTGAATCTATCTCGTGAAGGGATGGATGGGATAATTTGGGATCTTCATCTAGTCTACGAAATCTTGAACTAATGATTCCTACACTTTCTAGATGTGTTCTTGAAAGATTCATGCTTCATTTCATTGGATGAATTTAGATACTACTTCTGGGTGGCGGGTGGATTTCTTGGATTCTTAGAAAACACAAACTATTGAGTTGCACCATCTTTGAATGGGCCTTCTCTAGATTGATTTCCACTCAAATTAAATAGAATAGCATTATATATTTCCTTTTGGCTCATCTTGATCGATATAATGGTGTAGTGTTTCTCTAATGTCCTTGAGATTTCATCCCAAAATATGCTGGGATGTGTGGCAACCTAAACCACATAAGGGCAACCAAGATTTCCATGTATGGATCAAAGTCAAGGGTCTAATGGGAAAGGAACATTCCCTTGGATCCCATGAAAAAGTGTTCTGGTCTAAAAATCATATTTGTCTCCTTCTGCTAGTAAATAAAAGAAAAAGAATCATCAACCTTCTAGTGCTATGAAATCTATGTCTTAATAGTTTGAGGATTAAGCCAAAGGTCTCTAAACTTTCCTATTAAAAATTGTTCATTCAAAATAAGGTCATTTCTCTTTGGCTCTCAAGATAAAATGTTTAGATTAAGAATGACTTCCACCTTCTTAGAAACATATTCCACTAAATATTTCAAACTAGTTGGCTCCAAATATTTCAAAAACAATAAATACTTTCTCATCAAATAAATAAATACTTTCTCCTCATAATTGGAAGGGGCCTCAATATTAAATATGCTTAAAAAAATCTAGCTTGACCTTGACTTCTTCAAAACATTGCTAAATAAGACAACTCTGAGATTACCAAAGTAATGACAATTATAGGCCATCACTTGGGTAAACCCAAGCGATCAAGAGAGAACAAGACTCACATTACTCTAAAACTTCATATCCTCCATTTTAACTATTTACTAACCACTTTTTAAAATACCACATTATATTTAACCTTAATATATATATATATTTAACTTTACATCTAAATAGATATTATTATAATCATTTTCATGGCTGTCCCCTTGCATATGTTTGAATTAATGAGCCACTAGCATGTGTTTGAATCACTCATAGACTATACTCTCATGCCTTAATTTAAGGTCTCATGAGTTCCATGTTTATAGTTATGCCATCATAGACCATATTGTACCCTCGTTTTGGATGTTTGCAATGATTATTGATTTGAGGCCATGGTTATAGATTATATCCTTAAAATATTAATGTGAGGCCATGGTCATATCATATATCTTTAAAATATTAATGTGAGCCCATGATAATAGAATATCTTTAGATAACCATGATTGTGGAAAAAGGACACTTGATATTTTCATGCATTGATCTTCATACGCTATACTAGTTGAAATTATTGTTCAAGGTGGTCTATTATAATTATAAGGACATAGGTTGGCCCAATGGACATTGTCTCCTTTTTACCATTACTTCATCTACACATGACCATGTCAACATTATAGAATTGTTTAGTTTTATGTTAGTTGAACATTTTATAAATTTAAATCAATTAAACAATTGTTTAGTTTTATGTTCGTTGAACATTTTATAATTTTAAATGAATTAAAAATTTATTATAGGCTTGTAGGAAGATGGTTGTTTGGTAGGACAAGTGCTTGGATTGAAGTCCCTTCATACTTGATTCGAGAAATATTTTGAAGTCTTTTATGTATTTGCGCATGTTCTTCTAGTATAATTTAAGTACTAACTCATATTTTAATGCTAATTCATGGAATAAAATAATGTAATGTTCACTCACTAAGATCGTATTTATATTCACAATTACATATTAAAGGAAATCAAGGGTGAGAATACATCATATTCTAATATATTGTTCATGGCAATACATTTTTTAATAGCCTTCCTTATAGTTAATGCATATTTTACGAAGTTGATTAGGTTGTCACATATCTAAATCAATACAAAAGTTTCTATAGTGTTATAATTTAATATATAGTTTTATTTAATATTTTATGATTATGTTATATATTTTATTTAATTAATTAGTTAATGTATTTTATTATATATTAGTATAATAAGTAAAAAAATTTAAAATGAAATTGTGATTCTTTCATGTTTTAATATTTTTATAAAAAAATTATAAATTATAAATTTAAAACTTAAAACTTATTTTATAAAATAATTTTATAAATATGTTTGCTATAATATAAAAATATTTGGTAAAAATAATTTTAATATAGAGATATTTTGGATTAAAGATTAATCCTTGTTTCTTGTTTCAAGGCGAAAAATGTCACGTGAAAGACCATTGTAATGTGTCGATGTCCTTTATACACTCTTGAGGATATTGGGTATTTCTTGAAACTATCAATTTTATTTCAAATTTGTTACTTTGGTACTCTATTTCTGAATTCATGTTCTTGTATATTTTCTCACTATTCTATTGTTAATTAATTAACATATATATGCAATATCATGTAGACTTATCAAATATAATAAAACCACTCAATCACAATGTTACCATAAATTTAAAACATATAATTAAATTTACAAATAATAATAAACAACCAAAAACTAATATAACCTGACATAAACAATAGTAATTTAGCATAATTACAAGTAAGTCATGACCACTTATCTTTTTGGGAATTATCCACCAACTAGGTACAAAAGAAGGATGTGTCACCCAAACATAGGCTCTTGGTTGCACCAATTCTCTCTCAATAAGGGCCACCCTTGAGCTAAGGTTACAAATCTACAAAAGCAAATTTTTCCTATGGCTGACGCTACCTCTCTTCAAATAATCCAATTCCCAAGTTCACAGTAAATTTTCCACCTACAATAATGTCAATCCATAATTCTCTTTTCCCATTAGCTCATACAACCCAAGGAATGCAATCCCCTTCTTTTCTTAGCAATTCTTGAAGCTATCGTACTTCCCCCAAAGGATCTTGCACAAGTTAGCAAGGAAATATTATTGCTAGGATTCCAGGTATTCTCAAATATAGTTGAACTCCTCAATAATAACAACTATCACTACATGCACTCCTTATTTGCTTCACAATTCAACATGTTTTGTATGGTAGTTCTATGGCCACTCGTGTTGAGAGAGAACTCTCCTAAATTTCCTAACATAATTGTAATTTCATCTCTCCTAACTTTCTCAACTAAATGACAATTCAAATTCTCACAATGATTCCATTTCATATTCTTCCATGAAATATTAATTTGAACATGTGAGCTTTTTGAGCCATAATGGTAGTTCAAATAGATTGATTACTCTAACCCACCTAGTAGTTTGAACTCCCTAATAATTTGAATTCTGCAATAATTCAAACTACCACAAAAGTAATCGAACTCTCTCCCTCAATATCAAAAGAAGGCATAGGGTGAAATTGCATGGCATGAAGGGTTCATTATATCTACAAAGAACCCACATACCCTCCTTCATTTAATTAATCCCTAACCTATGATAAAATAATACACAAATTAAAGATTACTAGTTAATAAGGTTAAGGAATCATGGTAAAGTCAAAATAATATGATATTCTTTTAGCCCCCCTTAAGCCCCCTAACCCCCTTATACTTTAGTTAGGGGATCCAAATTGTTGTATTATATCCTTAGATATTGTGTAGTATTATGCAACAAAACCCACAACAATTGACATATTTTTGTAAAAGCATGCAATGCATGCCAATAATAATGATATTAACTAGGGAAATGTTCTAACTACTACACACATTTGAATCTCCATTGAAGCGAATCTAGGAAAGTGTCTTCATTAAGAGATAACTCTGGAATATATTGATCACCTTTGGACAAAAAAATGTTGAACTATGAACACATTGCCTTTGATTCTAGGGCTTATTTAAGCATAATTGTTGAGCTAGGATGAATAAATTGGACAAAAAGCTCTTTATGACTTCGTTTAAGAAATACTTTAGTCTTCTATGTATTTAGACACGTTCTCGGGTAGTTGAAATGCTCATGCATATTTCAATGTTGATTGATGGACTCAAATAATGTAACTTCAACTTACTGAAAACGTATTTATAGGCACAATTGCATACTAAAGGAAATCAGGAGTGACATTTTTACCATATCGTAATATGTTGTACACATAATAATTTTTTTATTGGCTTTGTGTACAATAAGAGATATCTACATGTCATGCATCTAATAAGGTTGTTGCAAATTTGAATTAGCACAATAGTTTATTTATTCTTCTAATTTAATGCATAATGTTAGTTAATATTTTATGGTTATGATATGCTTTTTAGTTTGATTAATTTGGCTAAATATGATTTTAAGATGTGTTTTCATTATATGTTTGTTTACAACAATAATCTCATAATTGTACATTCTTTATAAGTTAATGTTTAGACATCCTTTTCAACAAAGAAGTATACAAATTGAAAATCCATTTTGTGGAAGGGTTCCAACTTTAAGCACCATCAATTGGAATTGAATCAATTTTTTTTTTGATGTATATTGTTTTTCGATTAGAGATTGACCTTGTTCCTTGATTCAAGGGGAAATATGACATGTCAAAGACCACACATTGCGAAGTTTTATGTTACAAAAATTGCACTAGTTGATTCTTTTTTACATAGAAGTAAAAAATTCATAGTAACAATAATAATCTAATTTTTAAGGTCACGACCTAACTAGATACTAATTTGATGAATAGTCTCTATATATAACAACAACCACTTGGTTGCACATTCTTCAAAGGTTAATGATTTAGCATCTTCTTAAATACAGAAACGTACAAATTGAAAATCCATTATGTAGAAGGATTCTAACTCTAAGCACCATTGGTTGGAATTAAATCATAAAAATAATTTTAATACAAATAAGCATTAGATAATAAGTTGACATTGTTCTTCATTTCAAAGGGATAGGATCTCATGTCAAAAACTATATATTGTGTAATGTTAATTAACAATTTTTTTTGGCAATAAACTCATTTTATTATAAAAACAAAAAAATCATAACAATAATAATATTAATAATAATAACATGACCAAACACTAAATAACATAAGACATTCTTTTCTTTATATACAATACATAACTTGATTTCACATTATCCAAAGGTTAATGCTTTGACATTTTCTTAGGGAAAAAAATTATACACACTAAACAGCTAATGCTTTGACATTTTCTTAGAGAAAAAAGTGTACACACTAAACATTTTATAAAATGATTATATAACTATAAACCTAACTAGTTAGAACTTAATAAAAAAATACTTTCAATACAAATTTAGATTAAAGTTGACGTTGTTACTCATTTTAAAGGGAAGGATGACATATCAAAGATGATGAGAGACATTGTGTTATAATTGTAACCATTTTCAATTTTTTTTTATGGCACTAAGAAATTTATAGTATAATTAATTTACTTTTTAAATTTACTATTTAATTATTTATATATATTCTAAAATTATAATATAATATAATTTTTAAAGTTACAGTGTACTATGTTATGTATTATGTATTAGATATTATTGTACATATCACATTGATGTACAAGTCTTTTTGTTTATAGCACAAGAGATCTTCATGATTTGAGCACATAATATACAACAAAATATAAGGAAATCTGCATATGCTACTCCTCAAAATTCCAATTTCTAATGTAGAAAGGAAAAATTAAATTCTCACCCATCCATTTCTTTGGAAAATGACAAAAGAGAGAGAAAAATAGAATCTCATCTCAAGTTGTTTGCTTTACCAATTGGATTACCTTGAAGGTAAAGATTTCTTCTAGAAAGGTGGAAACTGTATGGATTTGGTTAAGTTGGATGAACATGAAACTTGAAAAACTCATTTAAGAAATTGAAGGCAGACCAACTTTAGTTGGGTTGGTAGTGTCTGACTTTTCAGGTATGGTTAGGAGGGGGGCATATTTCTGCCTTTTAGGTGGAGCCTCATGGGTTGGGGGGCAGGGTCACATGGTGGTTGAAAACTAGGTTCAATGTCCACCTATTTCGGTGGAAAGAAAAGCGGAGTTACATATGCACGTGTCCAGGGGTTATCCTTGAGATCCCCGATTGCGTTTTCAAAATTTAATATTTAAAAAATAAATAAAAAATTCCTGTTGCCCTTTAGTTGTTTATTTTAATTTTCTAAATTCAGTTCCAACCATATCTCTTGGGTGGAGAAAGATACAATATATCCGCTAAAAACGTCGGGACTCGGAAACGGAAAGCCTAAAAACTGTGCAGGCCTCGGTGTCCACGATGGCATCTGCCGCGCATATTACGCTAAAAAAGGCGCCTCTGCCACCGCCAGTTTCTCTGCTATCCTTGACTAAAGCGACGTCCACGTAGGCAAAAGGACGTGGGTAAACGGTCCGTCCAACAGGTGTGGTGGGAAAAATGGGAATCTTGCAGGGTTTTTTAAAAATCGGAACCACGTGTCACGGCATGCAGCTTGTCAGATCACGCCAGCCAGCCTGGACTCCGTACAACTGTCACGCTCTGTAGAGTTCGCCTGAGTGGTTGCCCATTCCCCAGGCACATCGGTGCGTGCTTCCAACGTTCCCCCACTAATAATAATAAATAATATTTATTATTATTATTATTAAATCTTGATCGGTATCTCTGCCCCCGCTCTATTTATATCAGCGGCGACTGCGATACCGTTTCAAAGATCTCGCAAGTTTCGAATTCTTGACGTCAGAGGTTCGAGTCTGAGAGAGATGATGTCTAGTTCTGGTAGTAAGCACGCTAGGGATGGAGACGAAGGCGAGGAGGCAGAGAGCGGCTCGCCCCGGCTGAAGCGTTTCTTTCCGGGGCTGAGCCCTCGGGCGGAGGAGCTGATCAATATTCTGGAGGAGGAGGAGGAGGGGGACTGCGAGGAACGTAATGGTGAAGAGTTTGTGGCCGTGGAGGAGGTTCTTTGCGGTGTTATGAAGAGTCTGGAGGAAGAAATCAGCAGTTCCAGCAGAGGCGAGGGGATTCGATCCCCCGACGACCTCTCAGATAAAGAAATCAGCAGTTCGAACAGAGGCGCCGCGGAGGAGGCTCATCTTTGCGGTGTTATGAAGAATCTGGAGGAAGAAATCAGCAGCTCCAGTAGAGGCGAGGAGATTCGATCCCCCGACCTCTGGAATAATGAAATCAGTAGTTCCAACAGAGTCGAGGAGATTCGATACCCCGACCTCTCGCATATGGATGAAATGAATTACCTGCTGAGGGCTTCGGATGACGAGCTCGGCATTCCGCCCAGCCCCTCTGTGTACGAGGACGCTTATTCTGCTGTGGCGGAGAGCCAGGTGCTGGGGGAGTCAAATGCTGCTTGTAATTTGGAAGGGTTGTGGCAGCTTGAAGACCAGCTTGCTGCTAACAGTTACAGCAACTGGTTCATGTTGCAGCAACTCCAGGCGCCTGAGTATTATGAGTATGCGGATGATGAGAACCAGGAAAGAGATTTTGCAAGCACTAACTGTAGTTTATTTGACATCTTCTCCGAAGGAGGAGAGCAGCGTCCCATGTCCTGTAGATAATGAAAGAAACAAAGAAACAACTGGCATGTAATGTGAAATACGGTTATATATCAATCACTGTAAATGTTGTTCGAGTCTGCAAATTTTCCTGTTAAATCTCATGTCTGTTGGGGGTTTAATCCTCTAAACTGTTAACCGTAACTGTACTGTGATTATATTGAGGGATTACTTGGGTAGCCGTTAACAACAATTTGTTTTAATTATCAAATAAATGTGAAATCTCATCAAATATAATGATTAAAGATATAATGATGAGATATTATGTTATAAAATATGATGATTAGGTTATTATCACGCAGAATCACAACGACAAGTGGTTCAACGGCATTATGGGTTTTATATATATTTATTTTGGGATTCTGAATATTTAATCTTGAACTTAAATAAATATTGAGACAATGGTTTATGGGTTATTGGATGGGTTTTAATCTTGAATTTAAATAAATAACTTAAAAAAATATGGTTAAAAATAAATTTAATAAAAAATCACAAAGATTGTGGGTTATTGGATATATTTTCTGGGTATATAATGTTATTTTGAAATTATAATAATAAATAATCACAAAGATGGTGGGTTATTAGATATATTTTCTGGATATATAATGTTATTTTGAAAATATAAATAATCACAAAGATCGTGGGTTTATTTTGAAAATATAAATACTCACAAAGATCGTGGGATCGTGGGTTTATTGGATATATTTTCTGGGTATATAATGTTATTTTTGAAAATATAATTACATAATAGTTTGTGGGTTATTGAATATAATAATATTTCAAAAGTTTCATATTAAATTCAAATAAAAAATATATTTAAAAAAATTGAACGATTTTTTTTTTTCCTTAACACTATTTATCTCTCCTCATCTTTAAAAATAGAAATAAATAAATTATTAACACAATTTTACTTTGCATAAAAATAAAATGCAAAACTTACATAACCAAAAAAATCAAATATTTACCCCCACACAAATTTTCCCGCTTTTTGTGATATACACTCTATACCTTTCGTAAAGGTGCGCAAATTTACCCTGTGATTGGTAAAGGTAAAGTATCAATGTAACATGATGACAAAGGATTTACCCCATGTTCCGTAAAGGTAAAGTTTTAATCTCACGTGAACCGTAAAAGAGAAAATTAACTAACCTTTGTGGTAAAGGTAAACATAATGTACTCAAACGCACGAATTTTAAAGATAAAGATAATTTACCCCACTTTTTGTAAAGTTAAAAGTTTTTACTTTAACCTCAAAGGTGACACTTAAAATTACACTAACTTTAAAATTACACTAACTTTTTAAAGGTAAAGTACTAATCTTTGATCGACCTTTTACTTTTCCTTTTTCTGAAAAGCCGTCCGGATGTTTGGCAAGGGTTAAGTATTAATATTACATGAACCCCCAAAAAAATTAATATTTGTGCTAGACACTATCTTAAGAGGACATATAGCGATTAATTGTGATCTATTAATCTTTTCAAACCCATTAATTGTGATCTATGCTATTAATTGTGATCTATGCATATTGTGATTGTGATCTATTCATATTGTGATTAATTCTCATTTAATTGTGATCTATTCAAACCCAAACCCATTGTTTGGGAAAAAGAGTATATTTGGTTATGTTGTAAAATTTTGATGGTTTTTTATTTTGTTTTGTTTGTTTTTTTAGTAAATATTCTATGCTGTGAAATTTGAAAAATATTTCATTTTTGAATGTGATGCATTCAAAGGCATCAAAAAAAAGTTATGAGAACATGTTAGCATCAATTTATTGTCATTGTCTTCTTAGCCAGGGATTGTTCAATTTATGGTATTGTCTCTTTAACTAGGGGATTGTTGGAAGGTTGGGCTAGCTCATCATTAATTTGACTCGAAAAATAATTGTAATACCCCGGACAAGTAAATATTCTGCTGTAATTAATTGTTTTACTGTATTTAACTGCAAACCAAGAATGAGGATTATTTGAATTAACAAATGATATTCTATTTAATGAATGACCATGGAAACATGTCTTCAAGTTTTTCTTTTTTTTGAAAAGAAAAGGGAGACTGACAACTTCCTAGGAGGGAAGTTGGGCAATTAGGCGGTTGCTGGAAAACAACCCTAACTGCCCTCCCCAACTGAAAACACCTCGAGAAAAGGAGGTAGGGGGAGGAAAAATGGGCAGTAAGGGGAAACAGAAAGGAAGGAGGTTGCGAAGTCTGGTAAGGACCAGATCGTAAACACGCAGTACGAAGTAAACTTGCAGAGGTTATTGACCTGGCAAGGGAGCTTGGGGGGAGATGTCGTCGAGCAGGACGTATCTCATGGTTGGGCGGATAACAGTTGGGCGGATAACAGTTAGACAGTAACAGGTACAATCTTGTAAAGCGTAAAAGTTGCTCCTGACAGGAAACAGGTAAGTGGCCTCTCCTGGAAGTCATTATTTTTCAGATATTGAAGGCTAAACCTGGATGTGTTTGTGTTGAACATAAAAGAAAGAAATAAAAACATAATTCCTGTGATGATTAAATTCTGGAACTACAATACAGAAGACAAAATTCCAAATATAGTTACAAAATAACGAGAATAACAATATTCTTCTTTTTGGGAAAAGAGTAAGAAAATCAAGAAGTTCGTGTTATACATGTAAGTACCATAAAATAAATAACATTGTATTCTCCAGTTTTTCAGTAGGAGATAAAAGAGTTCTGTATATCTGTCTGTAATTATAAATATAGAAATTCCTGTACATTTGTATGTAACTATGGATAAAGAAATTCTTGTATATCTGCAAGTAATTATATACATACAAAAAAAAAAAAAAACATACCAGATAAGAACAAACAAAGCATGGGTGGGTCATAAAGTCCTATTGGAACTATGACTTAGCCTAATAATAACACGTATAACCAAATCAGTTTCAGGTACCTGTAAGCCACAACATCACCGTGTCACAAAGAGGAAGTACGACCAAACCCTAGGCTATAGAAGGGTTTAATAGAATTACAAAAGTCTGTATGACAGAGACCTGACCACAATGGGTCGCATCTCGTTTTTTTTTTTTTAAATTATTACAATGACCCGAGAGGTCGAACAGTAACAATGGTAAGGAAGGTTGTGAGGCAAGGGGAATTATTATACATTCAAAGCAGAGAGGGTTTCAGTGATTAACTCGTCATCCATCTAGTGATTAACCCGGCGGACCAGAACGTCGCCTCAGACCTTTGGTAGGAATTATTAGATAAAAGAAAACCCCCATAATGCAAATACATGGTTAAATATAATAATGCCGAACCCATAACTCGATTGAGGAGTCGTATCAGTCAGCGTATCCTCAGGGAGATAACCTGAGGACAGTTGGACTCGTAACTAAAAGAACCACCTAACAAATTAATAGGTTTGGAAGTGGGAGTCCTTAATTCCTATGTTGAGAAATTAAACTAACAAAAGAGACTTACTATAATAATTAAGTCAGAGAAACACCGCGAGTAGCAGGAGACCAAGTACAGGAATGGTCATGACCGTGGGCGACCTGCTAAGCCCTAGAGAAATAACCAGTAAATAACATAATTGCGTTGACAAAAATCATGTAAAAAGAGCATATTGACTTTAAAATCCCAATAATGATTTTACAATCAAAGGGAAAAGTAAGTCGCATATAATCCATCCTGTCAAGGCGATTTCAGAGTATAGAATTGCATCGAAAAATACGACATAGATAAGCATAGAACAAACATACATGACGACAAAATATACAGTGAGTATAAATTGTGCGTCTATGATATATTAATTCGAACCACAGAAGATGGCTTACAAAAGGTCTATCTTACAATGTGCATAAAGATAACTGTCAGAATACCCAGAATCGTAACAACTTTATACATATATAGGTTCAGGTACACCGAAGGAAAATACCCCAACGTGGTCTTAAGTTTAAGCCACGAGGAGCCCTCGGTCCCCTTTGAAAAACTGAACTACAATAGAAACCCATATCAAAAGTTAAGAAAAACAACGGCCGCTGAGGAGGACTTCACATTCCAGGTCTGGAATGAAACCCTCGAGCGCCTTATGGATTACACAGCATCATACAAAAGCCCTTAACTCGGTGCTCTTACCCGGTATGTAGTGTTCAGGCCAAATATTTGAGCGAATCACCAGGTTGGCAACCCCAGGTCGCCATTACATAAAACATAACCTGCAAATTAAAATAGTCCACAGTGCGATGAGCATAAATTCAACCGTGGAAGACTAAAGAACAACAACAAATGTATGGCAAGCTTACAAAATAAAACGCAGTCGAGCTGGTCGTATTGTATACCTGGTTGAAACGCAAAGAGAGTAGACAAGTCTCCGCCCGATAACCCTTGCCGGATACCCTGGTTGCAGAGAGCAGTGTGTGCTCAGGGAAGCCAAAATGAGAAGGCCAAGCGCGAGAGGTGGTGGAAAACAAAAAATGACTGCCACGCAGAACTGAACGATGGTATAGTTCCCCGAGATCGCCAGCTTCGAGGTGCTGCTTGCCGCGCCACGTCAACAAGGACAGCGGAGCAATTAAGGCAGAAAAGCGCGCCATCAACCCAAATATCAGCATAAGGTACGGCAAGAAACTTCAGGCAACTAATATCACAAATCCATAATTTAATTAACCGGAAAATGTTTAACGACGACAATCATCGGTGAGCGGGTTTGTAACCCGAGCCAACTTAAATGACTAGTTCTGCTATGTCAGGTATCCATCAAGTGCATAATTAATAGGTGCCAGATGGCCATGGTGCCGGTAATATAATAACACATAAAAAAATTTGATTTTACCGTGGAAATTAAAGTTTAGGAGTGTTACAAATTGGTATCAGAGCGAAGGTTTCCATACTGAGACCTCTGGAATAATCCTGTATAAGTGATAATAAATACCGCAAACACAAAAAGAAAAAAAAATGTATATATATAAATACATTCTTTCTTATTCTCGCTGTTGCAGTCACAATTTAGTTATGTGCAATGAAACAGTTAATATTGCTAATTACTCGTCTGGTTTCATTTTAGGCAAAGTCAAAAGAATCAGTAGAGAACTACAAGTCAGCAAGTATGCAGAGAACTGGCCCTAGGGATAACCCAGAATTATGGGTACAACTCGGTGAAGAAACACGTAGTACGAATCTTGTGATATTAGAGACCGTACAGGAACTGAAGAATGAAATGGCCCGACTACGGGAAGACAATGCACGTCTAACGATGGAACAAGAAAGGATTTTAAAGAGTCTATCTGATAGGCAAAACCTACCACCAGCCAATCCTAGTATAGAACAACAGAGGTTGACATAGGAACAAAACCAACATTCAGAACCTGAAAGGACAAAAGAGAGGGAAGAACGATCTGATAATGTGTCTGAACAACAAACTTCAAAACGACAATGGATAGAGTTGCAAGGAGAATTTCGTAAGATTAAACCCCCACACTTTGATGGAGAACAGGAAGAAGCAGCAAAAGCATGGTTAATAAACATGAACAAATATTTTCAGTTGTACGAATATGATCTTAACCTGAAGGCACGTTTGGCCATTTTTCAGCTATAGGGAAAAGCAACCCTGTGGTGGGAAGAAGTTAAGATCGTTAAAGGAGTAAGTGAACAGACCATAACCTGGGAGAAATTTCAGAAGTATTTTAAAGAAAGATACCCGACCGAGCGTTTTTACGACGAAAAGGTGAGAGAATTCCACGATTTAAGGTTAGGACAACAGACTATGGACGAATTCATCACCCGTTTCACTTCCCTGCTTCGTTATGTGCCGTACATTAGAGAAGAAAAAGCTAAGGTACAAAGATTTATTAGTAGTTTGCCCTTGTACATATGGGAAAGGATTGAATTTGACAATCCTAGAACAATGGACGAAGCGATCCGTAAAGCTAGGATTTGCTACCAGCAAAATAAGCAGAAAGGAGAAGTTTCGAACAAAAGATGGAATGATAAAAGAACTAACAAGACAGCTGGGAACGGTAAAGGAAATCACAACAGTGGAGAAAAAGGAATTAGCAAGGGGCAGAACAACAGAACCATACAGCGGGGCTCATTTAAATCCAAGCCAACCAGTGAATCAAGAGTGGGTGAACAGTCTACCAGATTGGATGGTGAAGGGGCAGTCAGACCCCCAGTGCAGTGTTGGGGCTGCGGTGGACCCCATTACATAAAAAACTGCCCATAGCGGAAGGGAACCGAACAGGTGTCCCAAATCCATCAAGCATCAACAGTTGGTGATGTGGGACGTAGCATGCCAAGGATCAATGCAGCCCTGGATGATCGTCGGGCAGAGTACCAGCCAACCATGGTGGAATTCGAAGGTAAAATCTCAAACCTTTCCGTAACTGTTCTAATAGACCCGGGAGCCACCTTAAGTTATATTAGTCCAAAAGTAGTGGAGTGTTGTAAATTGCAAACGGTTAAATTCAAGAATCCATGGTTGGTACAACTAGCCACCGGGGCCAAGAGACGAGTGCTGGAAAAAATTAATAATTGTCCTTTAATAATAGCAGGGCAGCCAGTAATAGTAGATTTAAACGTACTTCCTCTTGGCTCATACAATGTTCTAATCGGTATGGACTGGTTAGAAAAACACTGGTCATTAGTGAACTGCAAGACAAAAACCATTTTCTATAAAAATGAACTTGGTGAAAGACAGGAATTGCAAGGAATTAAACGACCAGTGTAGGTTCGGCCAATAACAGCATCCCAGTTGGTGAAATGTTTGAAGAAGGGATGCCAAATTTATGCCATACAGGTAGGCTATGCTGATTCCAAGGATAAAACAACCATGCTGGATAACATCCCGTTATTCAGGAATTCGCGGATGTATTTCCGGAAGAAATTCCCGGATTACCACCTAAAAGGGACATAGACTTTACCATTGAATTAATACTAGGGGCAGCACCGGTATCACGAACATCGTATAGGATGAGCATGCCTGAGCTAACATAATTAAAAATGTAGCTACAGGAACTGCTAGACAAGCATTATATTCGCCCTAGTGTATCTCCATGGGGAGCCCCAGTGTTCTTTGTCAAGAAAAAGGACGGAACCCTTCGAATGTGTATAGATTACCGTTAACTGAACAAGTTGACAATCAAAAATAAATATCCTCTACCTCGGATCGATGAGCTTTTCGTTCAGGTGAAGGGTGCCGCAGTGTTTTCCAAAATTGATTTGTGCTCGGGTTACCACCAGATTAGAATCAAAGAGGAAGACATTGCTAAAACAACTTTCAGAACAAGGTATGGGCACTATGAGTTTGTGGTGTTGCCATTTGGTTTGACCAATGCCCCTGCCACTTTCATGTGTTTAATGAACAACATGTTTCATCAATTTTTGGACAAATTTGTGTTGATATTCATCGATGACATATTGATATATTCTCGCTCTAGGGAAGAGCACCAGGAACATCTCAGACAAGTACTACAAACCCTCTGAGAGCATCAACTGTATGCTAAATTTAGTAAGTGTGATTTCTTCAAAGAAGAAATACAATACTTAGGCCATATAATCACAAAAGAGGGGATTGCAGTGGACCCAAAAAAAATCAGGACCATAATGGAATGGCCTGTACCAAAAGACGTAGCAAATATCAGGTCCTTTATGGGATTAGCTGGTTATTACAGACGGTTCGTGGAAGGTTTTTCTAGAGTAGCATACCCCATCACCTCCTTACAAAAAAAAGGAAGGGCATTCAAATGGACCCCAGAATGTCAACAAAGCTTTGAGCAGCTTAAGCATCTGCTCACCACAGCACCCATTCTGAGTATAGCTGATCCTAATAAGGACTATGTGGTGTGCACTGATGCAAGCAAGGAGGGAGTGGGGGGTGTATTAATGCGGGAAGAAAAAGTGATTGCGTACGAATCAAGGAAGCTAAAGGAGCATGAGCAAAAGTATTCTGCTTATGATTTAGAATTAGCAGCTGTCATACACGCACTAAAGATGTGGCGACATTATCTCTTGGGGAGGAAATTTTTATTACTAACAGACCATCACAATTTGACCAGTTATTTCAGCCAGCCCACTCTAAATGCGAGACAGGCACGCTGGGCAGATTTTTTAAGTGGGTTTGACTTCGATATTAAGCACTTGAAGGGGAAGGAAAACCGGGTGGTTGACACCTTAAGCTGGAAGGTACAATGTGTGTACGAACTCTCTTCTAGTGAATGGAAAAATCCCTTAAAGGAAATGATAAGAAATACAGCAGAACAAGATGCTGAATATCAGCAAATTAGACAACAAATACAACAATCTATCAATGAGGGAAATCAGCAAGAATATGAAGTGGATGAAGATGGAATGCTGTATTATAAAAAGAGACTGTATGTACCCGGTCCAAGCAGTCTTAAAAATCTGATTTTAGATGAATTTCACATCAGCCACTATGCGGGACACCCTGGTTATCAAAAGATGATCACTGCGCTTCGGAAAGAGTATTATTGGCCAGGAATGAAAAAGGATGTAGCTGAATATCTAGCTCGGTGTTTAGAATGTCAACAAATTAAAGCAGAGCATCAGCACCCAGCGGGATTATTACAACCCCTACCCATTTCGGAATGGAAATGGGAAACCATGTCTATGGATTTCATAACGGGGTTACCTCGGACATAGAAAAGCAATGATTCTATTATGGTGGTGGTAGACAAGTTGAGTAAAGCAACACATTTCATACCCGTGAAATCCACATTCAGAGCTATACAAATTGCCCACATTTTCATGCAGAATGTGTTCAAACTGCATGGACTTCCGAAGATAATAATCTCTGATCGTGACGTGAAATTCACATCAACTTTCTGGAAGACAATATTTGCCGAATTGGGGACTTAACTGCATTTTAGTATAGCTTACCACCCCCAGACCGACGGTCAAACAGAGCGAGTGAACCAGGTGCTTGAAGATATGTTAAGAGCCTATGTAATGCAGAAACCAACACAGTGGGAGGAATATTTACACTTGGTAGAATTTGCATAAAATAATGTCTTCCATGTTTCGGTATTAAAAAAATACGTTTATGATCCTAAACATGTGATTAGATGGCAGGACATACAGGTAAAGACTAATATAGATAGACCTCACTCAAAGTTATAATTTAAAGAAACTAATTGGAATATTGCTGATGCAGGTCGAACCAGAAGGAGAAGTCTTAGTCGAGCCACTGAGCATCCTCGACCGGAGAGAAGTACAACTGTAGAAGCGAGTTATTACCCAAATTAAAGTGCAGTGGCAGCACTTTGGGCCTGACGAGGCCACTTGGGAAGATGAAGAGCTTGTAAGAAAAGCTTACCCGGAATTATTCATGACGAAAGGACATCGGGACAATGTCCAATCTCAGGAGGGGGAGATGTAATACCCCGGACAAGTAAATATTCTGTTGTAATTAATTGTTTTACTGTATTTAACTGCAAACCAAGAATGAGGATTATTTGAATTAACAAATGATATTTTATTTAATGAATGACCATGGAAACATGTCTTCAAGTTTTTCTTTTTTTGAAAAGAAAAGGGAGACTGACAACTTCCGAGGAGGGAAGTTGGGCAATTAGGCGGTTGCTGGAAAACAACCCTAACTACCCTCCCCAACTGAAAACACCTCGAGAAAAGGAGGTAGGGGGAGGAAAAATGGGCAGTAAGGGGAAACAGAAAGGAAGGAGGTTGCGAAGTCTGGTAAGGACCAGATCGTAAATGCTCAGTATGAAGTAAACTTGCAGAGGTTATTGACCTGACAAGGGAGCTTGGGGGGAGATGTCGTTGAGCAGGACGTATCTCATGGTTGGGCGGATAACAGTTAGACAGTAACAAGTACAATCTTGTAAAGTGTAAAAGTTGCTCCTGACAGGAAACAGGTAAGTGGCCTCTCCTGGAAGTCATTATTTTTCAAATATTGATAAAAGGCTAAACCTGGATGTGTTTGTGTCGAACATAAAAGAAAGAAATAAAAACATAATTCCTGTGATGATTAAATTCTGGAACTACAGTACAGAAGACAAAATTCCAAATATAGTTACAAAATAATGAGAATAACAGTATTCTTCTTTCTGGGAAAAGAGTAAGAAAATCAAGAAGTTCGTGTTATACATATAAGTACCAGAAAATAAATAACATTGCATTCTCCATTTTTTCAGTAGGAGATAAAAGAGTTCTGTATATCTGTCTGTAATTATAAATATAGAAATTCCTGTAAATTTGTATGTAACTATGGATAAAGAAATTCTTGTATATCTGCAAGTAATTATATACATACAACAACAAAAAAAAGAAACATACCAGATAAGAACAAACAAAGCATGGGTGGGTCATAGAGTCCTATTGGAACTGTGACTTAGCCTAATAATAACACGTATAACCAAATCGGTTTCAGGTACTGTAAGCCACAACATCACCGTGTTACAAAGAGGAAGTACGGCCAAACCCTAGGCTATAGAAGGGTTTAATAGAATTACAAAAGTCTGTATGACAGAGACCTGACCATGATGGGTCACATCTCGTTTTTTTTTTTTTTTTATTACAATGACCCGAGAGGTCGAACAATATCAATGGTAAGGAAGGCTGTGAGGCAAGGGGAATTATTATACATTCAAAGCAGAGAGGGTTTCAGTGATTAACTCGTCATCCATCTAGTGATTAACCCGGCGGACCAGAGCGTCGCCTCAGACCTTTGGTAGGAATTATTAGATAAAAGAAAACCCCCATAATGCAAATACATGGTTAAATATAATAATGCCGAACCCATAACTCGATTGAGGAGTCGTATCAGTCAGCGTATCCTCAGGGAGATAACCTGAGGACAGTTGGACTCGTAACTAAAAGAACCACCTAACAAATTAATAGGTTCGGAAGTGGGAGTCCTTAATTCCTATGTTGAGAAATTAAACTAACCAGAGAGACTTACTATAATAATTAAGTCAGAGCAACACCGCGAGTAGCAGAAGACCAAGTACAGGAATGGTCATGACCGTGGGCGACCTGCTAAGCCCTAGAGAAATAACCAGTAAATAACATAATTGCGTCGACAAAAATCATGTAAAAAGAGCATATTGACTTTAAAATCCCAATAATGATTTTACAATCAAAGGGAAAAGTAAGTCGCATATAATCCATCCTGTCAAGGCGATTTCAGAGTATAGAATTGCATCGAAAAATATGATTTAGATAAGCATAGAACAAACATACATGACGAAAAAATATATAGTGAGTATAAACTGTGCGTCTATGATATATTAATTCGAACCACAGAAGATGGCTTACAAAACTCTAGGTCTATCTTACAATGTGCATAAAGATAACTGTCAGAATACCCAGAATCGTAACAACTTTATACATATATAGGTTCAGGTACACCGAAGGAAAATACCCCAACGTGGTCTTAAGTTTAAGCCACGAGGAGCCCTCGGTCCCCTTTGAAAAACTGAACTACAATAGAAACCCATATCAAAAGTTAAGAAAAACAACGACCGCCGAGGAGGACTTCACATTCCAGGTCTGGAATGATACCCTCGAGCGCCTTATGGATTACACAGCATCATACAAAAGCCCTTAACTCGGTGCTCTTACCCGGTATGCAGTGTTCAGGCCAAATATTTGAGCGAATCACCAGGTTGGCAACCCCAGGTCGCCATTACATAAAATGTAACCTGCAAATTAAAATAGTCCACAGTGTGATGAGCATAAATTCAACCGTGGAAGACTAAAGAACAACAACAAACGTATGGCAAGCTTACAAAATAAAATGCAGTCGAGCTGGTCGTATTGTATACCTGGTTGAAACGCAAAGAGGGCAGGCAAGTCTCTGCCCGATAACCCTCGCCGGATACCCTGGTTGCAGAGAGCAGTGTGTGCTCAGGGAAGCCAAAATGAGAAGGCCGAGCGCGAGAGGCGGTGGAAAACAAAAAATGAATGCCATGCAGAACTGAACGATGGTATAGTTCCCCGAGATCGCCAGCTTCGAGGTGCTGCCTGTCGCGCCACGTCAACAAGGACAACGGAGCAATTAAGGCAGAAAAGCGCGCCATCAACCCAAATATCAGCATAAGTTACGGCAAGAAACTTTAGGCAACTAATATCACAAATCCATAATTTAATTAACCGGAAAATGTTTAACGACGACAATCATCGGTGAGCGGGTTTGTAACCCGAGCCAACTTAAATGGCCAGTTCTGCTATGTTAGGTATCCATCAAGTGCATAATTAATAGGTGCCAGATGGCCATGGTGCCGGTAATATAATAACACATAAAAAAATTTTGATTTTACCGTGGCAATTAAAGTTTAGGAGTGTTACAATAATTAAATTGCAAAAAGCTAAAAACAGGGAACTAATGGTCTCATAAGCTATTTTTAGTCTCGTGGACCTTAAAATATCATTTCATTTCATTATGTTAGTCATTTGTTACATTTTGTCTTTTTTTGTTTTTCATAGGTTTTGTGATGGCTTGAGATAGATCTTTTTATTTTATTTTTAATTGTTTTAAATTATTTAGTATATTTTTTGCAGGATTAACATTTTTGTTAGAGCTAATATATCATTTCAATTCGGATGAGGAATAGAATTGGTGACTTCATATCAAAGAGTGTTTTAATAAAATAAATGACCACCATCTATCTAAAATCAAATAGATTATATTTAACATATTTTAATTAAAATAAAATTTTATTTATTTATTTATTGTTTAATTTAAAAAAATAAAAATATGATTATTTAAATCTCACATTTTTCATTTTTATTTTTTCAAAGAACCCTCGAGAATGTTGCAGTTTTTGGTGAGCTTTGACAATGATTACACACTGAATTTTTTTTAGGTTTTAAAGTTTAGACAAGATGCAATAGGTTGGTATTTAGTCATTTAGTAATGTATTTCTTTGACTTTTAGTGTTATTTGGGATTGAATTTTTATTTTCTATTATATATAGATTTTAAATAAAATATTTTGAGTTTTTTAAATTTTAATTTTATTATTATCGGATTTTATTTCAATCTGAATTTAACAAATTAGGCTCATACTGGTGGGTACTTTTTTATTTTTAATTTCTGACTTTTTGGATTTAAGGTTTAAATATTATATATATATATATAGTTTTATCATGTTTTTAATATAGTTTTATCATGTTTTTAATGCAAGTTTTTATCTTAGGTTGCTTTTACAAAAAAATATGGTAAAATATTAAATTGTTTATAGTTTGGTAATGTTTTTAATGCATGTTTTTACTTTAATTTGTTTTTATAAGGGTTGAAAAGAAGGGAAACTCCCATTTACAAATTGATGTTTTTGATTGATTTAAGCTTATTTTTAACATGCAAATCTAATTTTGATTGTTTTAAGTCTATTTTTAAGTTGTTTCTACAACCGGATTCCATAATCTAAGTATTGTTTAAAAAACACTAATCAATTTATGGAGGGTGGTTGTTTGCTTGAATTTTTTGGATATAGTTTTATTTCTAGATTCCTTTTCCCTTATATGTAAGGTATCTTGGAAGTCTCCTAGTAAAGGAAGAGATGTGAAGAGTGGGATACAAAATGTTTGATAAAAGTCCATAATCAAATAGTTGTATGCCTAAGTGTTTGGAAAAAATAGATGAACCAAAATTGCCGTAACTTCCACATTTAGAGTTGGAAATTCACCTGGAAAGAATCTGAATGATGATGCAAAAACCCACTTTGCAATCATAATGGTTCCAATTATAAATTCAACCTTATATTTCAATGGAAACCCTAAGAGTGAAAAACATTCTATTTGGCCTTAAAATCAATACCCGAAAGAGGAAAAACTTTTAGAGCCAAATTTCTTTAATCAAGAGGACACCCATTTCACTTACAACCATGAAGGTTAGTAATAGTAGCCAAAATTTCTTATTTTCCTTCAAATTTTAATTTCCCCCTCAATTTGTTGATTCATCCCCGAACCAACAACTGGTCAAGACTTTTTTTAACACCAAATCACACTCAATTTGAGCTTGGTTTTCAACCAAATGAAAGGTATTTTGACATGCATTATAGGAAATGGAGGGGGGGGGGGGGGGTTGTAAATTTCATGTTTGAAAAGTGCTCAAGTAGAGGGATTTTCCTCACTTGTGCCAGCCAATGCGAAGACACCCCACACCACAAAGCAAAGTCAATATCTACCCATGTATGGTTCTACCTTCTTGGTTACCACTTGGACACCAAAATTCACCTCAAGTTCCTAAAGAAAATAGTGAAAAACAAACACCAATGCCACTAAGTGGTATGGATTCCAAGAAACAAAGGCCAATGACGTGTCACCTTTTAAGAACTTCTTCTAGAAAGATTTTGTCAAAAGCTTATTTTCCTTCAAACTTGCAATTTATTTTAGAGATAGCTATATTATAATATTTTTTTAAGGATAAGACAATATTTTATATACTTGTTTAAAAATGACAAAAGAATGTTTGGATTGTTCACTTGTCACCTTTTTGAACAAGTGACAATTGGCTTGTGACTTAACCCTAGCCTTCTTTTCTTTTATAAATAAGAGAAAGGCCTTTGTATCAAAGATGACTTGTTGAATAACATACTTAAGCTTAACTAAAATTTCTTAAGGGTTGATTTGATTTGGATTATTATATTATTTGTCATCCATCTTGATGCTTTTAGAGTGGAAAATTTGGAGGAATCAACTCATAGGAACATTTTAACAGGGGGGTCCCAATTTGGAAAATTTGGGTATGAAACTTTCCAGAAGTAGTTTGAGACATTAAATTGAATTTTTTAGGGGTATCTATTTGTTGATTAAGCACCACACCCCTAGCAATATTCTACACTTAGATACCTTTCCAACAATGCAAGAAAGACCTCTAATGAAGTTCATATGCAAAGGTTATGCCACTTGGAAGTTGACCTTGTTATTTTGATCACCATGATCCAAGGGGATGTTGCATCAACCCCCATTATTCATGGAAAAGGGGTTATCCACATTATCATGATGAACAAGACTTTAGAAGAATCAATATTATAACTCTAGTTAAGAGTTGAAGGAGTCAAACTTAAGCACTAGTTGGCTATTGGGTTGTGTTATAACTGAGCCAATAGGAGGAAAATGTTGGAAAATTATTGGCATTGATATCAAAGACAGGGAGAGCCTACTTATGTCCAATATAAAGATTGAGAAATGAATATTGTTGGAATATTGTTTTTGGATTTTTGATGTCCCATGTGATACCCTATATTTGAATGATTTTTTACTCCAATTACCTAGCTCAAATGGGAGCATAATATATATGGTTGGAAATATTATTTTGAGACCTTTCCCATGTTATATGAAACTCCCTCTAATTCAATAGGAATGAGGAGATACAAAATATTTTATCAAAATGACCGAACCAAAGTACAAGCAGACCCCATTTGGATACCCTATCTTTGAAGGCATTTTTACTCCAATTACCTAGCTCAAATGGAGCATAAGATATATGACTAGAAATAATTTTTTGAAATCTTTCCAATCGTATATGACACTCCCTCTAATTCCATAGGAATGAAGAGATAAATATTTCATCAGGATGACCCATCCAAAGTACAACTAGGCCGACCCAACTAGTTTTACAAGTCAACAACATAAGTGAACGTACAAACACTATAAATAAAGGACATATGAGTTTATTTTAATATCAATTCATCAATGAATAGATATCAGGTTACAATAGGAGATGAGAAGTAACTTTTTGGGTGATCCTTGGAGTCTAAAGGTGGAAGAAGAAATGTGATTTATGGAATGAGCAAGCCATCTTGGAATTTTCGCTATATCTCTTTGTTTTTGATGTTTTAGATTGTGAAACTTAGAGGAGCTATATAGAAGATATTAATGTACTTGTGTTTAAAATATCAAACATTAGTTAGCTATAGTTTCAGAGATATGCACAAAGGAAGTTAGGCTTCCAAAATGCTCTTGAAATAAACTTCAAACATGTTAGCTTGGAATTTTCGCTATAACTTTTCTTCTAGGATGTTTCAGAATGTTGAAAATGCAATAAGAAAATCCTAATTTAATTTGGTCCTTGAATTAAATTAGGAATTAAATTGTAATTCCACATCTCATGACAAAATGTAATAGTGTACTACGTTAATTTTACTTAGTTGGCTCGATTAATTCGAGTTGGGAGTCTAACTAGAGTCATGTAGAGTGTCTCCTACTTTTTAGGATCACTGGTTGACTTTATTTTGAGGTGTAATTATTTAATTCAGTTTAACTGAGTTAAAGTCAATTAAACTAGTTCCCATTGATGGAGGAATTAGTGGGAGATCTAGTAGTGGGGTGTAACTTACAGCAGTGGGGTGTAACCAACACTGGTCAACTAGTAAACTGAAGATTCACTCATAATTAACTCATGCAGATCATAGAAAGATCCAGTTGATATTAGACTTCAGGCACAATGTACTATCAATTGTATAATCATCCAAATTGTACATGTGGTGCTTGTAATCCAAGGAAGGCCTATGAGGATTTCCCAATTCATAATTGTGGGATTTCCCAATTAAATATGGGTTAATTCCCAAGGGAACAACGCAAGGAAATAGGAACTTGGTAGGCAACAAAATTGGCTAAGTATTGGCTTGAGCTGGTTTTTGAAGCAATGAGATAGATTGAGATAGTTCAGAGATTGCTCGAGCTTGAGAAAAGCATTGTAATATTCTCATATTTTCCTATTAATGAAATCTACATATAAAAATGGTTTTTAGCTTTGGCTTTCCCCATATAATTATTTTGTTATGTGTGATTGAATTCTTTCTCTTTTATGCTTCGTGATTTCATCGATCAATTATTGTTTCCGCCAACGAGTAGAGTAGATTCAAGTCAATTATTTTAGCATATTACAATTTTCAGTTTGAATCTATAAGGAATTCCTACATGGTATTGGAGCTAAAATCACTATATAAGAGGAGAATACGAGTTTGTCTTTTGCAAGGGAAATTGAATTTGCAGTATCATAGTTCAGAGCCAGCAGGATGTCATTCTACGGATTGAGACTCGAATATGCTCTTGAGGGTAGTTCAAACTATATTGGTTGGAAGGACATGATGGAGGCAGTGTTGGAAGAAAACG
>APFE031498173.1:73390-86688 GCA_000404065.3 Pinus taeda
TAAAGGATGGGTAACAAATTTTATTAGCATAATAGTATTATATAATTAGACAACTTGAATAGTCAAACTCTAGCCATTCTTGGTGAATCTTAGCCGTTTTTTCCAGTATGATCTAATATAGTCGTTTTTCAGTATAACCGTTTTTCAGTCAAACCTAGCCGCTTGATGATCTTCTCTCCCTATTTAATATGCAACCATGATCTGATTCTTCAACTTGTCTTGACGATGAACCACACTGGTTGGTTCAAAACGTGTCGACAAATGAAATATCATGTGATTTACGCCGAAAAGCTTTTTCTCATAAAAATAAAGAAGATTATTACATAAATTCCTATGTTTTACCTATCTACTTATGTTATGTATGAATGCGCTTTATGCTGTGATGAATGATGGGTTTATGAATAATGATGTATTAATGCGAAACTTTACTTGATCTATATTGTTATATAAACACAATTGTTGTTAAGGGTTTACGCGGAGATTATATCATTTTATGTTAGAGTTACCAAACACTTAAACAGATCTGAGTAAATACTAGGCTAAGAGTAATCTTTGATGCATATAAGTAGTTGATTTACCTATTTAGGGTCTGTGAAATCCAGTCGTACACCTTTGCAGAGGTCTAGAGGCTGATTAAAGGAAGTTACATTGATAACCCATAAAGGCTTATCGATCCATAAAGCCTTATCGATCTACACGATGGTAGATCTAGGGCACCAAAACAACATCACACTGATCTCTAGGTGAGGAAACTTGGTTCCAACATATCCCCATAATGCTTCGGGTGAAACTTTAGTCTGCGCTCCATGGATTGATGCCGAAAGGGCTAATAGTGTAGGGATTTGTTTAGCGCAACTAACTCTGAACCTGGGTCAGGACCCACTAAGCCAACAAATGGTTTCGTTTCTGAGACTGAGATCTGCATAAATAAATGTGTGATGTTGCATCAATGGAATCCGACAAGGAAAGAAATTGAGAAGTGGTTGGATAGAAAGATCCATGAATTCATGGCATAAGAGAACACAAATCTATGCCTGACAAAAGAATAGTGGTTGGACAAATATATGTACACAGAGATACACACAATTTTCTTCTGCACCTTCCCGATTGAACTGTACGAGTGGATCGCTAAATTGGTAGACGACCAAGGTAGGTGGAGGCTTGACGGTCCAAAAGTGTGGACCCTGAAGCTCGTGCGAAGGTTGGAAGCTTCTGAAGATAATTTCACGCGCGCCATTGATCATTAGCTAGATCGAGTCATCGGAGGATTTGTTACAGAGTTCACAGTCAACACCTCAGTCAGTTACAGTGAAGCAGAGCAATACTTGTTCAAAGGACCGTGAGGTAAGTATTTGAGATATTTGAATACTTGCATTAAGATGCTCTTGTGTGAAAAGCGGGTTATGCCATATGTTTGGATTTACACAAAGTGGATGATTCTTTAGAAATCAGGAGAGAGTAGGTCCTGAATACAGCCCATTGATATAACCTCCTTCGAGTGACGACGAGGGAGTGGTATAGGCCTCACCGCGAAGCACTATACAGTTGATAAAGTAGGGATTTTCATGAATACTTCATCCACCCAAACCACCTCCACCTTCACCTCCACAACATACACCTTCACCCACACCACCACCACCTCTGCCACCATTCAATATGTCGAATGCCATGAAGTTGCCTATTTTCAAGGGATTGGGAAGTGAGGACCCGGATCAGTTTTGGTTCGTTACGAAGGCTGTATGGATGACATAGAATATTACAGATTATCATATAAAAAAGGTGCAGTTGGTTACTGGTCTACAAGATCGAGCATTGACATGTTACATTAACTACTGCACCGATAACCTGCTGGCATCATTAGCAGACACTCAGATCGCTCTAAACAAAGAATTCGGTAAGCCCAAGTATGAATCACAATTAGTCATTGGATTCAAGGAAATCATGATGAGGCCTGACAAAACGCCCTGGGAATTAGATCAAAGATTGAAGTACCAGATTCGTGAAGCTAATATGAATCTCACGGATAGTCCGTATCATGAATGGTTTGTAGCCTCACTCCTGCCCCACCTAAGGGTTTATTTATCGCAACAAAAGATAGGGACCTAGGCAGAAGGCATGGAAATTGCGATGAGATTTCATGAAACACTTATTTAGGACGATGCTTTGGGAGTTTAGTAGATTCATGCAGAATTGCAGAATCTCTGCTTGGAATTACAGAGCTTTAAAAAGGAAAAAGCAGCTCGGTTAGAGGTGTGCAAAGAAGTTTGGTGCCTCAAATGTAAAATCCAGGGGCATGATAAAGATCACTGCCCTGTTTTCATGAATTATATTACAGGGGGAGGGCCAAGGCCCCTGAGGTAGGAGGCTACCGCAGGACCAAGTATAGGGCCTGCGCTGTGGTGCGCTACCTGCCAGGTAGCTGGAAAACATGTAACGGACAATTTTCACTTACTGCAAAAATTTGTATAGACACCGCAATAGTTATTCTAAAATTTCTATAAGTCGTGGGCCACAATGAGCGTAACTGCCATAGCTATGAATTGATGATGGAAAAAACGCCCACATGTCAAATGAAAGCAAAAACTCGACCTCCGTATCAAGGTGCTAGGGGAGCGCATGAAGGATATCAGGGGCGCGGATGAGGCTGAGGAGGGGGAGGACCTGGTAGAGGTCAAGGGCAAGTTATTTTCTATAATTGCAAAGTACCAGGACAATATGCGTGGAAGTGTATAAGCCAGACACGCCCTTCATGCCAGTATTTTACCTAGTTTGACCACACGATAGAAGAATGCCCTATATTGATAGATAAGATGTAGGAGAGGAAGGCGCAACCACAAGAACCTACCCAGAATTTACAAATGATGAGGGTTGAGCCCTGCAAAGAGGATCCCAATGTGAATATTTTGCTGCAAAGTGGAATGATGACTCATGATGATAAAGGGAAACAACCTGAAGAAAATGAATGGGTTTGCAAGACTCCAGAAAAGGAATTTGGGTTTGACCTAGAGCACGTGAAGGAAATGTTCATGGAAGCAAAGAAAAGCTTCACTTAGGCCTCTACCTTAGTATCAGGACAAGTTATTTGAAGAGGTTGAACCCTCCAGGCTTACTACTTTCTTGGAGACTTGTATGAAGCTATAGCGTGATAGCAAGGCCATGAAAGGGATACGAGAACTGATAAATAAGTGTGCTAGTAAGGAAGGTGCTCCTGAAGGACACCACGCAGTTAGAAAAATAGGTAAACACAAGACGAGAATAGGGTGCGAGATGAGACTCATAGCATAGATAAGAGACTATGAGATGGACCAAGTTATTTTGGATCTAGTGTCGGATGCGAGCGTTTTTTCCTAAATAGACACAGGAAAGAATGGGGAGACCTATGCTGCAATGGTCCTTGATTCAATTGAGGATGGAAAACCAATGGAAGATTATCCCTATGGGGCGACTGCATGGGGTGACCATAGATATCGAAGGAATGAGCACGCTGGCTGATTTTGAAGTGATAGAGATTGTGGATGACAACAATCCATACTCGGCGTTCTTGGGAATTGATTGGGCTATCGACATGAATGGGATAATGAATTTGAAGAGGAGGAAAATGTCATTTGAAAGGAAATTGCTCCGCGTTGTAGTTACGTTGGGCCTTGCAGAAGGATTGTGCTATACTGAACTGGTCTGTGACTATGAGGAAAGTGATGATGATTTGGACTAGATTTATAAAATAATAGCGCGAGACCAAGACTGGGTCAATCTGACCTCCAACAGATGAATTGCATGGGACTGTGAAAATTCCTATACATCAGACTCAGATGAGGAATTAGAGAATTGGCATAATAGGTTACACGAAGTATCTACACTGCGCTGTAATATGATGACCAAATCGCTACGTCGTGTGTCATCAGAGGTAACAAATTTACCTTATTGTGATGGTCTAATTGATGTAGATAAGTTTTTTTATGCATTTGAAAGGGAAGTACCTGAGAAACATCGCTTCCAAGCATTGGATTTGGCACTACACACTACGCCTGCATGGTGGTGGGGTACACATAAGGACAGTTTTGAAGAATGGTGTGAGTACTGCAAAATGATGAGATTGCGGTTTGGTTGCCCAAAAGTTCGTCTAACTGAGAAATATGATGAGAGAAATGATCCACGTGATCATTTAGCAAAGTGGACTAAGGTTTATGGAATGAGGCCACATCTAGAATGGGTACATTTATTCTTTCACACTCTGGATATAATCCCTATGAACTGGTATTTGGAAATAGAGCTCCGCCACGGCACCGTAGAGTGGGATGTTTTGAGAGAAGGGTTTGTGAGGACCTTCAGATTTGAAGATGGGTTCAAAAGCATTGATGAGGCAATGTAGGAGGTTAAGGTAGCGATCTTCTGAATCCCGCAGGATCCCTTGGAATTGATTCAACCAGATTGGAGCACCCAACTGCGCCATGCGCTGGAATGCTATAATGTGACTGCTGAAGGAGATGATGAGGATCCAAGGAATATTAACATTACATAAACAGAAGGCCACCATGAGGTAGAGGGACTGCAGATAGAGAATCTAGACATCACTGTGCCACTAAAAATAGGCAAGTAAACATTGGCACAGAAGCAAAGACGAAGTTTGCGAAGATTGGGGATTATTGGGATGATGCCAAAGTCGATAAGGTTGCTGAGTTGCTCCGTGAATATCAGGATTTGTTCCCTAAAAATTTCTAAGACCTGAAAGCTATCATAAGAGACTTGGGCATAATGAAGATTACCTTGAAGCCGGACGTGAAGCCGATTAAGCAGAGGCCATATTGTCTTAATCCCAAATACAAGGAAAAGGTTTGCTTGGAGTTGGACAAGATGCTTGAAGCAGGAATTATTGAACCAGTGGAGGAGTCTAATTGGGTGAGCCCAATGGTAGTCCAGGAAAAGAAACAGAAGGGAGAAATATGAATTTGCGTAGATGTCAGGAAACTCAACGATTCCTGTGTTCATGATCCTTTTCCGACACCCTTCAATGATGAAGTACTGAACAATGTTGGAGGGTAGGAGGCCTACTCATTTAGTGATGGGTTCTCTGGATACCATCAGATTAAGATCGCGCTAGAAGACAGGAGTAAGATCACCTTCATGAAAGAGTGGGGATGTTTTTAGTATACAATGATTGCTTTTGGACTTAACAATGCACTGACAACCTTCTCGTGCGTAGCCATCATGGTGTTCAAGGAATTCATTCACAAATTCTTGGAAGTATATTTCGATGACTGGATGGTATTTGGGCTTGTAAAGTGCCATGTAGCCAATTATCACTTGATGTTGGATACATGTCGAAGGTATCAGATTACGCTAAACCTGAAGAAATGCTTGTTCTGCGTCCCTTTCAGAATCTTGCTAGGTCATGTGGTGTGCAAGCAAGGATTAATGGTGGATGCTACTAAGATCATTGTCATAATTATTTTGGAGGCACCAAGAAGTGTCAAATAGCTACGTGCAATGCTGGGTCATACTGGATACTATCGAAAATTCATCAAGAGTTATGCTCAGATTACCATGCCCATGGAAAAGCTGCTAAAGAAGGATGCTACATTTTGTTGGAATGAAGAATGTTAGCACAGTCTAGATGGCTTGAAGGAGAAAATGGTTACCATGCCGATCTTGGTCTTCCTAGATAGGAAGAAAGAATTCCATGTGCACTTTCATGCCTCGTGTATTGCACTGGGAGCAATGTTGCCATAGGTTGGTGAAGGGGAGATAGGTCATCCTATAGTGTTCACAAGAAGGAAGCTATCAAAAGTTGAAAATAATTATTCAATGAAAGAGCGTGAAGGGCTGACCATGGTGTATGTGCTCCATAAATTTAGACATTACCTATTGGGTGGACATTTTAAGATGTACACAAGCCATTCCGCATTGAAGTATCTATTCAATAAGCTTGTGTTGGGGGGGGGGGGGGGGGGGGGGGGGGGGAATATGTAGATGGCTGCTGTTGTTTCAAGAATATGATTTTGAAGTAATTGTGAAGCTAGGAAGATTGAACGCGGGACTAGACCATCTGTCCCACATTGAAACAGGAGAAGAGCCTACCAATTTGGAGGAAGGGCTGCTTGACATGCAACTCTTTGTGGTGCGCGTAGCGGATAATCACTTTGCAGATATTATCCACTTCCTCACTATACGGATGGATCCAGAGGGATATACCAGTCAACAAAAGAAAGAATTGATGGTGCATGCGTCGGAATTTTCAGTCATTGCAGGCCATTTGTATAAGATGGGATCAGATGAAATACTTTTACGTTATGTCCCTGATTTTGAGTGAAATAGTATCCTTGCTGAAGCTCATGGAGGAGCTGCGGGAGGGTACTATGCAGGAAAAGCAATAACGCAGAAGATTTTACGTGCTAGTTTGTGGTGGTTGACGCTGCATAAAGACTCTATAGCAGACTGTAGGGCATGCGATGCATGTCAGAGAACAGGTAGGCCATCATGGAGGGATGATCTACCTTTGAATCCGTAGGTGTCATTGCAGCCATTTGAGAAATGGGCAATTGACTTTGTAGGACCAATTCAACCCCTAGGTAAGAAGATGGGTGTGTGGTATATCATCACCGTGACTGAATATTTGAATAGATGGGCAGAGGCATAGCCCGTGAAAGACTGTACAGGGGAAACAACAACAATTTTTTTTTTGAATATGTGTTGACCAGGTTTGGTTGCTTGAAGGTCTTGATGAGTGATCGCAGTATGCATTTTCTCAATGAGACAATCAGTGCACTAACGAAAGAGTTCCAGGTTTACCATCAGAAGAGTACGCCCTATCATCCTTAGGCAAATGGAATGATTGAGGCTTTTAACAAGATATTGGAGAATTCACTAACGATGGTTTGTAACACGTAGTGGAATGATTGGGACATGAACGTACCGACAATGTTATGGGCTTACAAAACTACTTGTAGAAAGCTTACTGGTTAGACACCTTTTAGGTTGGTCTATAGCCTAGAAGATGTGATGGCTATGGAGTATATTGTGCCTAGTCTATGCATAGTGGCTTTTATAGGAATGGCGGATCGCAGAGCCTTAGAAGAATGACTCACGTAGCTAATGGAGCTCGAGGAAGATAGATTTCTGGCTAGATTCCATCAGCAGGTTCAAAAGGAATGTGAAAAAGCTTGGCACGATTGACACATCAAACTATGCACCTTCAAGGTAAATGATTTGGTTTTATTATACAATAGTAAGTTTGCTAAGTTTCCAGGGAAGTTTCAAATGTACTGGCTGGGACCATATGTCATCAAAGAAATTACAGATGGTGGATTAGTTCAACTCGTGAAGTTGAATGGAGATTCATTTCTGGGAAGGGTAAATGGAAGCCAATAAAAGTCATACACGTGGGATCTGACCCAATGAATACATTATGGTAGCACAATATTAGTGCTCCATGCAACTGCAAGAGAGCGCGGGACTATAAACTACACTACCTGGATTGTAGAGCTACGTGACAGGGGGGTTGCATGAAAAAGGGTGATGTCACAGTACCATAAGAGGTGCGAAGGGAGCTGCTATGGAAGGGGAGACTACACAACACATCCATAAAATTAGCGTTACAGTCACTATTCATGATTTGAATGTCAGAAGACGGTTAACAGGAGTGGGGGGAGACATTTAAGGCATTTAAGGATGAAATCTTTGGAGATCTGCTGCCAAATCAACATTTATGGATGGAGTTTGGGGGGAACGATCGAATTTGAATTTGAATTTGCCTATAAATTATGCATGGCTGTCCAGCAGGAAATACTTTGTATCTTGAAAGTTCTTATTAAGCTGTGTTGTTGATTGCATATGAATGGCTCATACTGGGAGGATTTAGTCACAAGCCCTGCATTTTCCTTGTTATCAGAGGTAAATCAGACATTCATCCTGGAATAGATGCTAGGACCAAGCCTCGCGGAAACTATGAATACTGGTGGGGATGTCGCTTCTGAGGGAGCTGCTCCAGAGGTTGTGAGCATGGAGGCTCCAACTGCTGTGCCTACGGTGTCGAGGTCACCTCAGTCGAAGCCTACACCAGTAAGGGAAGTCCCCAAGCCCAAGAAAGACAAACATAAGAAACTAATGCTGGTGCGTGAGTCACCGAGGAAGCATGCTGCTACCTAGGCCCAGAAGAAGGAAAAACCACCGGTAAAGGATAAGGGGAAAGTGATTGATTTGGAGGCTGAAGAAGGTGCCGAGGATATAGATGCAGAGGGGGTGGAGCCCATCTCCAAGCTGCCAGCTTATATCCCTCCACGTAAGGGAAAAGTGAAGGTCCCTAAGGACCCAGATGTAAGAAAATTCCTCCTCATTATGCCACTGCTATCGGAGGGCATCACCTTTGAAGGTCTGCACTTGGCGCGGATTCCCCATTTAAAATAGGAGAACTGGGATTTGGTGGACCATGAGAGGTTCCCCCACCTTGTGATGGAGAACTATATGAAGAGGGTATTTTACAAGGAATCATGTGTCACCGCGTTGGAGCCTGTGGAGTGGATTTGTGGAGTGAATTAGTTGGGGTTGCTAAACCTACTGTGGGTGCCCCACTACCACCACTCCAACATCAACCTCATTATCATCAAGCAATTGCTGACCCTAGTGCATGATGAATGTTTGTGGTTGAGCATGCTGATCCTGATTATAGATATGTTGATCCACCAGTTCACACTCTTGCCACACTCAGGGTTGAATCCAGCCAAGGAGTTTGGTGGAAAGATGAGGAACATGACCTAGAAGAGAAAATGAAGGAAAATTTCAAGCTGGTCAAGAAGCCGTGTGGGTACTCCATAACCTATATCACAAACCCCATCGTACAAGTTTCTACATAGATATTAGCCAGCAAGGTCATGAGAAAATGCCGCGCGGACGAGGTTCTAGCGCATGTAATTTCATTGGCTGCATAGTGTGTAGAGGGTGTGCAGTTCAATTGGTTGCGCTACCTATGTAATGAGTTCCTCGCGAATTTTCATAAGGCACAGGGTGAGAGAAAAACCTTCCACTTCTTGTGGTTGTTTCTCTCCATCGTGATAGTAGCTTGGGACCTACTAGAGGATAGTCAATTTCCTCCTGTGGACAAGGGATTCCCAAAGGCTGCACAGTTTGCACCCCTCTAGGAAAAAAAGGATGACGTGCACGTCATAGAGACCAAATTCTTCTAGGTGCTGATGGAGGCGAGCATTCACATGGCCATCAACCAGGAGCCATAGTTTTCCCCAACAGTGTTTGAGAAGCTAGCAGAGTATGCAGAGTTTAAGGTTGATTTCTGCCTCATATATATTAGGGCGTGGAAGGATCCGCAAGAAAAATGGTTTGATTTGCCTTACTTGGCAACAGACGATGCCATCCAGGAAATCATCAAGCGCTGAACAACAAATTGGCATACTCCATCCGATCTGGCCACGGGCTCCAAAAAATCCATAGAGAGTAAAAAGAAGGAAGAAACAAAGTAGAAGGTCCAGCAGTTGGTCAAGAAGCACATAAAAGAGGCTTAGGAGAAGGCCCAGGTGAAAAAGGAGCACACCGTGAAGAAGCATGCTGAACAAGAAGAGTGCGACTCCGAGCAGAGCGGTATGTCCCCTTTGCCCCCGACAGAGGAAGAGCAGCAGTTAGAGATGGGCGGTGGTGGAGATGAATGACAAAGCACACCATTCTGGGTGAAGTAGTACAGGGAACAAGAAAAGGAGGGGCCCCGGAAGAAGTCCAAAGCGACCAAGCCATTATTGGACCCAATCACTCTAACAGAAGGCGACCTTGATGAAATTGGAGATAAGATGTGTGACACTATAGTGGAACAACTCCAACAGTTCAAAAAGCAATAACAACAGGTGCTAAGTACCATTCAGAAGGATCTGCATGAGCTGCAGATTCAGATGAGTAGGATCCAAGTGGGTGTAGGGTAGGTAAGTGCCGCACAAACAAGTTTGGCACTCGAGACCATTTAGGCAGCAGAGATGGTTAGATCATTGGATCTCTGGGCAGTCGCGCTACCAGAAGGATCCTTGAGTGTGGAGGTGACTGATGACAAGTTTGTTATAAGTTCTCTAAAGAACAATCGACCTCAACCTGGTCGCTCTCCCCAATGAGTACCTTCACACATTGTAGTCAGGTGTGAAAACAGAGGTAAAAGCACGAAAGAAATGCATGCTCAACCTCATCAGCTGCAAGAGGCTAAGCAGCTGCTTACCCAAGTGGAAGTAGCGCAGAAGAAAGAGGCATTCCTTAAGGCTATATTGGGGCCTTGGTTGGATGAGGCTTACTTAGTCTCTGCAAATATTCAGGAAAAATTGGTGAACTTGCAGAGTATGCAATAGAAGATTAAGCAGGATAGTGTAGGACTAGCCATAGAGCAACTGGTAGAGCAGATCAAGAAGGCAGCCATGCAGAGTGCAGCTGAAGTAGCGGTTGCAAAAGTGGAGCTTGGGGATATTCGCAGCAAGATCTCCATGCCAACCGAGTGACTGGAGGGCGAGTCATGATATTTGTGTTGGGGGCTTGTTGGGATGGGGTCCCTTGGGTCAATTTTGGGGCAAAATCCAAAATTTTTATGTAAAGGAATGTAAAGTCTCTGCAAATTGTGGTCATGGAGCGTGTAGATAGTTAAAGAGTCAAAAAATGTCTTACCCTCTTTTATGTAAGTTAAGTTGGCTTTTTGAAGAACTACCCATGGTCTACAGACCATGGGATTATATAAATAGGTGTGCCTTAGAGATTCTAAGGCAAGATATTGATGATGAAGACGAATGTAATGGGTCAATAGAAGGAAGATCGTAGAGGTCTTAGAGGAGGAAAAGGCTCTGCAGCTGTGTGTGCAGAGGCCTTAGTAGAGTCCATAGGTGAGTGCGCAGACCCTTGCAACTGAGTGCACATGGAAGTCTTGAGTTTGTAAGCTGAACTGAATATGAGCAAAGAAGATTATTATAGAAATTCCTGTGTTTTACGTATCTACTTTTGTTATGTATGAATGTGCTTTATGCTATGATGAATGATGGGTTTATGAAATAATGATGTATTAATGCACGAATTTACTTGATCTATATTATTATATACACACAATTGATGTTAAGGGTTTACGCGAAGATTATATCATTGTATGTTAGAGCTACCAAATATTTAAAAAAATCTGAGTAAATACGGGGCTAAGAGTAATCTTTGATGCATGTAAATAGTTTATTTACCTATTCAGGGTCCGTGAAAGCCAGTCGTAGACCTTCAAGGAGGCCTAGAGGCTGATTAAAGAAAGTTACATCGATAATCCATAAAGGCTTATCAATCTACGAGAAGGCAGATCTAAGGAACCAAAACAACATCACGCTGATCTCTGGGTGCGGAAACTTGGTTCCAACATCCCCCCATACTGCTTCGGGTGAGACCTCAGTCCGTGCTCTACGGATTGATGCTGAAAGGGCCAGTAGTGTAGGGATTTGTCTAGCACAACTAACTCTAAACCTAAGTCAGGACCCACTAAGCCAACACCAACTAACCCCAATGGGGCCCACAAAATCTTGATGTTCCATCTCCTAGGGTTAGGGTTTCCCTTTGTTGTTAAACAATAAAAAGGCCCTTGAGCCTCATCGCAATAAAGTTCAAAGGCATGTAGCCACCACATCTCTTCTCAGAGATAAGCTACCATTGCTTGACCTAGTTTATTTCCATTATGTATGTAAGCATATTTAAGTTCTTTGATATTACTGAAATGAAGATTTATTTCTGCTGTATCTATATGTTTATGTTTATATCTATATTTTTTTGTGTTCCTTCATAAGTCTGGATCAATGGTATTAGAGGAGTCTACTATTTCTCTATTTTTCTTTGCATGTACCCAATAGGGTCGGGGTGTAAGGAGTTAGGGCTCGAACTGGTTGAACCTTTACAAGACCAGCCTCATAAACCTCGATGACCTCCCATGGAGGAAGAAAAAAAGAATGAGGTAGCAGGATATTACTTCAAAATATTGATTGAAGAATCCCTCGAGTGACAAAGGAACGCGATGATGGATAAATTTTCCTAGGTCCTTCAGCAAATGCCCACTTACAACACATCTTCATCGAACAACCACTTTGGAGGTGCCACTCTCATCAAGGTACAATTCAAATTTGACATTCCCATATTTGAATTCCAGATAGATGCAGATGCCATAGATAGATGGTTAAATCTATTGGAAGCAAATTTTTTGGTTCATGATTTTTCAAATAGGTAAAATATTACTTTTGCACTTCTCAAAGCCACCCCCCATGTCAAGGATTGGTGGGAAACCTACTGTGTATAACGGGATGAGAGAGAACCCTAACTATTTTCTTCCACACACACTTGGAATTATTTCTAAGATGCCATCAAGGAACAATACTAACCGTGGGGAGCTATTAAGACAAGTACATACAATGGACTATGTTGCAACAACAAAGGGATAAAGATGTGCATGAGATGACAAATATTTTCCATACCTTCCGCACAAAGTTGGGTATCAAATATTCTAAGAAACATATGGTGCTCAAGTACTGCAGTCTTTTGCACAAGTACATTAAGGAGGAAATGGAGTTCATGTGAGATCTCCTTGCTTGGTTCAGCATGCCGATATGTTACCAAGATTGAGAAGAAATTCAAGCAGAAGAAGCGAGACTTTGGATATGCGAACCCAAATGAGAGGAAAGGCCCCCCCAATCCATAGAGAAAAGAGGAGAGTTAGGTCACGACCCCCCATGACAACTCCTCGAAGCCGCAAGCCAAGAATAATGGGAAGGTGAAGAAAGACACCGACAAGTGGTGTGAGTTCCATAAAACTACCACTCAAAACATGAATGGATATCTTGTGGAGCAGGCGCTAGTGGCTGAGATGAAAGACTCAAAGATGGATGCATGCTCTGACTCTGAGCTAGAACCTGGAAAGGGAACTGAAAAGGGACAGTAGATTATTGACGTTGAACCCACTATGATGGTAGCTACCACCAAGATACAAAAGGTGGAACCTTAGGATCTAGAGGAGGGGGAGCACCACTTCCACTGGTAGATGTGGGTAAAGGGTTTGATGGTGTAGTTCATCATTGATAGTGGAAGCTTGAAGAACCTGATCTTAGCTAAGGTCATTAGGATATTGAAGTTGCCAAAAATGTCACATCCAAAACCATACACTATCAGGTGAATCCACCAAGGGCGAGATCTTTGTGTCAGCCAATAGTGTCACCTACCTTATAACATCAAGCCCTTTGCATATGAGGTATTGTGCGATGTTTCCCCTTTGGAAGTCTATGATGTTTTTTTAGGTCAACCATACCTATGGAAGTGTC
>APFE031498173.1:93309-122169 GCA_000404065.3 Pinus taeda
TGTCAATTCTATTAATGAGAGAGACCTAGCACTCCTCAACACTCATGGCACACCTTAACATGCTTTGGAACAATACACTAACATTCCTTGGCACCTCGCATGTCTTGGAACATCTTTGTACCTAGAACATCTTGCCATGAGTAGGACACCAAAGCACATGTTGGCATGCCATAGCATAGCGTAGCACTCCCCTATCATGTTTTGGCATTCCTTGTAGTCCCTAGCATGCCCTGGAACTCCTTGGCATAATATGGCACTGACAAAAATTAGCACTTGACACAAATTGGTACTTGGCATGTATTGGAACATATTATTAGTGTGCATAGTATGCCCCTTTTGAAAAGATAAAGTCCCGTCTTATTAACCCTCTTATGTGTTCATTTCCTTTCATTTTATCTTGGTTCCTTTTGTTACATTGAAAATCCTTGACTCATATTGGCATACTTTGGCACCCTGCACATCCTAGCATGTCTTAGCACCTGGAATGCCTTGGCACTATTTGGCACATGTTAGCGCAACCCGAAACTACCTAGCACACTCTAGCACTTCTTGACATTCCCTGATATTCCCTGGCATGCCTTACCCATTCTTAGCATGTCTTGTCACTCCCTCCTTGGCATGAAAACTAGCACTGATTGACACTCCCCAACACACCCTCATATTCATTCACTTCCATGCATTTTGACCTAATGCTCCCTTGTGTTGTCCTAGTACTCCCTAACACTCCTCAACATGCATTGGCACTCTCTAGCACACCTTAGAACTCATAAGTGAAGAATGAAACTTGTAACCAATGTTACCAGACTCAGAATAGACAATAAATTGGTGAGGCAAAATAGCTAAGATTTTTAATCAGATTGGGGAAAAATCAGAAAAAATCAGGAAAATATTAGTGAATTCAATAAATAAAAATATACACATATATTGAATTAAAAAAAAAAGAATATTTTTCATTGATATTCAATAAAGCCATGTCCAAACAACTCATAATATCAATAGATGTCCAAAATATCATGAACGAATAAGCATCTCATTTATGTTATGAGTCCAAACATGATCCAAAGTACTGAGTCATGACTCCTAACTAGTGACTACATAGAACTAGAAGAAACTACTTCTAAAAATTTGCAAACAACTGCAGACTAATTAGAAAAAATCAGTAACTAAGAGTTTAAGACTCTTAAGAGTGAGAACTAGAAGCAATTCCCCCCACTCCTCCGCTTGCTTGACTCTCAAAGTTATTCAAGTCATGTAGGCTTAAAAGAGGAGCCTCCTCTAATTGGACCCAATCTGTTGCATTTGTAGTTTGCAAATCTATCTCTTCATTATCATGAGACACTGAAATGTGAATTTAAGTTTGACTTTGAACTTTAAAGTTTAAACTTTAAATTCCAAATCAGATTATGAGACCTTCAAATTCAAGCTCTCACCTAGACCAAAGTCTCCCTTTGTCTCAAACTGCTTTCTCCATCCTCTTATCATAGTCATAGGTTTTCCTCCTACAAATCCTAATATGAAATACTCCTAACACACTTTGTCCATGGGACACCTAGAATTCACTGACACTCCCTTGGCATAATCTCTTATTCATTCATTTCCATGCACTTTGACCTAGTTCTCCCTTATGATTGCCTGACACTCCCAAACACTCCTTGACATGCATTGACACTATTTGGCATATGTCAGCATGCCTTTTCATTCCTTGGCATGCCATACCACTCCTTAATTATCATTCCCTCATAACTACCCTTATTTTCTTTTAGACTTAGGAACCCAACCAAGTCCTGCCTCGACTACAACAACTTTACCAAGTTACATTTACTACAACTATACTATGCCTTGTTCCCCTAATGGACAATAAATAATCTTAGGCTTCTCATGTCCAATATTAAGTCATCCCACTTAACAAGTTACCAATTCAAGGCTTTGTTGTGCTACACAACAACCCCCCCCCGCACCATTTCTAATTTTTCTTAATTTTATTCTTAGATGCTAAAAAAGAAATAGGGCCCCTTTAATTTATAAAAAAAACAAAATCTTTATATATAATGATATTTGTTTCTCATTTTTTAATAAAAGTGCTTCAAAAAACCCTCTAAAAACAACACATATTGCATGCGCTTAAGGCCAAAAGCATTCAATCTAAATATTAGTGTAGAAATGTGAAGTTACCACAAAAATATTAAACATTAGGCTTCTTAAACAATTCATCGGCGAACATGCGATTGCAATAAAACTATCGCATATCGCATATCGCTAAATCCAATAAAAAAGCTTTAATTGGCCCTACAAAATTTGCGATGCAATAAGATTCTCACATCTCGCATATCGCTGAAGCCATATGGAACCACACTTGAAAACTTGCGATGCGACATGTATTAATCGCATATCACAATCCCAACAGAGACAACTAATAGTCACCTCTGGGAAAAGCGATGCGATATTAAAACATAAATAAAGTGGTAATGAAAAGAAAAACACTATACATGTGAGTAAAAAGGATTTCCCCAACTTTTCATGCCAAGTCATCATACATCGCAATCACATAAATTCTAAGGGCTTTGAGAAAATGGTGCTTACACCTCCCGATTTGCGATATGCGATGGCTATCCAAATATTAAAATAATATATATCGAGATTGCTCATCGCAAAATAGGAAAGTTCATGATACGTGTTCTAATTAAGACTTGGAGAAACAACGATGTGATCTATTAATTGAAGCATTTAAGATTGACATCGTTCAATACGGCCAGGCATTAAGAACAATAATGTCTATAGTCCTTCAAAGATTTCGTCTTTCATGTTAATATCTATCCATAATATGAAATCTTTCGCACTAAATGATCCTGCCCTGATTTTCGACTGTGATATTATCTCTACTATGTTTCAAGCATTTTCCACCCTGAAAGTTTTAATTTATCACTCTTATCTGTTTCATGTTGTTGCAGTTTGTTTCTGTAAGTATGTAGCCAACAAAAATGGTAAAGAAAGCTCAAAAGGCGAAAGCTTCCCTAGCAGTGATAGAAGGACAGGAAGAAATTGTGTTAATATGAGATACAACATGCTAGGACTATGGGAAGATTTCATGGGAAGGAATATATGAGATGTTGGAAAAGGAAAACCCGAAGGTGACAGAAGGACATGCAATGTCCAGAAGACCTGTGGAATCAGAAAATACACTTAGTGATTTAGCCGATTCTTTCCTTCATCGAATAGCGGCTCATGCAAAGATTTTACTATACAATGACATGGTAAAATGGGTGCTTGAAGGTATTAATATAATAGACAGGGCATTTTTCATAGAAGATGGAAGAATGTTTGGGTCTTTTAAGCCCGAGGACTTGAAAAGGATGTATCACTTGCTAGAACCTCAGAAGTGATACAATAAATCATTCCTCAAAGCTTTCGCAATGGAAAATGAAGTCGAGTCCTACCCCATCAAACAATGGATGCATTTCCCTAACAAACACAAGCACGAGTCATCTGGTATGTATTTTGTAGACTCTTTGGTGTCTCCATATTGTTATGCTGCCACAATGATGTGTAGATTATTTGGAAGCCCCAGTTCTACTAAGTTTTGTATTGAAATGGTTCCCTTAATAGAAGCAACTTTGAATTCGTATGTGATGGATTGGGCTACCATTCTATCAGATAAAATGGCTATTCAAATACTTGATTATTGGAGGAATAGGTTTGTTACCACCTGAGTGGTTCCCCCATTTTATATGAGTGCATATATAATTGATGCCATTTGTTTTAACTCTAATTTTCCTGTCATGGGATCGAAATGGACCGTCCAAGACCCAACCCCACTCCATATTTATCATAAAGGTATGTGGCAAAAGCAATATAAGAAACATTTTTACAAAATTTTCCATGGTTTCATCCTACCTGTTTATTAGGCCATCTTTAATAGACCAAACCCTCGGCTGTCTGAGGAAGCCAACATTGATCTAACTTGAATTGGTAGCTGGTTTGGGGAGGAATTGTTTACATAAGTTAGGGTTTATGGTAGTATCATTGATCCACATGTCCTTCCTCTATATGTCCGAGATAAACTACTGGGTAGGGAAATAGCCTGTCAGATGGTTGAAAAGGGCCCTAAAAAAAATCTCAAAGACGCCAAGAAATAGTTATGGCCTCACTTTCTGTTCCGATGCGATATCTATTCGTTGCATGACTACAAACATGTACAAGCTGAAGCTGAGAAAATAAGAGTTCTGAACCTAGCTGTTATTCCCAGAAGACAATATGACCCAAAAAAAGTGGCTTATAATTTTACAACTCAGGTAAAGGTTAAGCAATTCATCCATGAAAAAGATGAATTCGATGACTTTTTGAGATCAGCAGAGACATTTGCACAAGTAAGCCATCTTGCAAAGATCAAGGGACCAGGAAAAATGGACCAATTCATTCAGTACAGGGTACAAAGGCGTCAGTCAGTACCATTGGACTTATTAAACACTACACTGGTCATCCATTAAACAGGGAAAATCAAAGAGCAAATTGTAGAGAAAATCACAGAGAAGGGCATAGAGAAAAATTTGAGTGAAGCCGAGACAAGAGAGAAAGCTAAACAGTTGGACACAGAAGTTCACATTGATCTGGTGTTGATCAAAGAATGGGAAAAATTTGACCTTCAGATTAAGGGTCAAAGTGATACCCAAACTATTATCACGCCGCAATCTACCTTAGCACAACAACCCATAGTTCACGATCTTGTGGTTGAAAAGGAATCCAACAAGGATTCAACTATGAGGGAAGTTGAGATAATCCCTGAGAATCCTTCATCAGAGATTATATTAAGTATTGAGGAGATCCCACCGTTGGATGCGTTTTATAGCCCTAAACAAAAGGCAGAGGAAGAAGAGGAAAATATACCAAGTATCGGCAACCATCTCTCAAGATGAATACATGAATGTTATTTGGAAAGATTCAGAAGCTAATCCCTCCAAAGACTTGACTAAATTATCTCAGTTCGCAGGTGCATACACAACTGCCATGATCGATAAAGAAACTGAAGTTAATCTATTAATCAAAGAAAAATATCAAAAGATTAAACAATTTGAAGATCAGCTAAAGGCCGAGAAATAGAGGATTGATTAACAGGAAATTGAAAGACAACAAAATCTATCCCAAGAATTTGAACAGCTGAAACTGGCACATCATGCAAAGATTAAAGCTAAGGATGAACAAATAATGTAGCTTCAACTCTCAGTAGAGAAATCAAAGAAAATCCTAAAGTTGAAGAATTTATAAAAGAAGCCTTAGCAATAAATAACTTCTTATCTCAACAACTGACCCAACTCTGCCAAAAGATATCCCTTATTCATCCATTATGCGTCAAAACCAACACACTGGTAGATTAAAAGGTTAATTCTAGATTGGAATTCGAGGAGGCGGATGACAAAATTATAGATTATATCTCTTGGCAAAGCATAGAAAAAGGAAGAGCTACCAAATTTCCAGTGATTGAAGAATCTCATAAAGAGATATTATTCTTAGAATGTGAGACACAACTGATTAAAGAATAAAGGGCAACTTCAAGGGCCAGGACAACAAGGAATAATATCATTGAATTGATAAATGATAATTTACACAGTGCTAACTTAATTTTTGAGTGTACTCCTGAAAATATTCCTAAGGAAAAAGTATTGGAGAAATAATGGAAGTAGCATTCGGCCACTACAGAAGAAAAACTCAAAAAAATGACGAGCCTCAATTGGGATACGCATTAGATCTTTTTGGTTAAACCGCATAACCAACAAATGACGTTCAAATGTCTCGCAGATGTAGTCGATCGCATGGTGCCTGAATTCTCCGATGCGGTGTACATAGGTCAACTGCATGCCAAGATGAATTATCCATCGGAAGTCCAAACGATGCTCAAGATTTGTCAACTAAATCCACAGGAGGAATGATAGATGTAATGCATCTTTTGAAGTTATTTGCAATTCTATTTTTGTCATGAAGTCCCATATTTTTAGAGAGGCTGTTACAATCGCTTCAGGCATCTTTTACAAACAATTTGTTTTATTTTCACTATAAAGACCCTTTCATGTCATTAGAGAAAGGGTCCTGAATTTGTATTAAAATTGGATTGAAGAAGAGAGTACTTTTGCACTTCTTAGTTGATTTTTATAGAAAGCAAGGATAAAGGTTCTATTTTTTGCTGGCAAATTTCAAAAGGACTCGCATTTCTGTATCTTTTTGGAGTTTTTGAGAATAAGGAAGAACGAACTAGGATATTAATTCAATAGCACATTTCAAATACATATGGTACTTTTATCTGTGTCATTTTGTTTCATGTTAGGCAATTTAACAGTCTTTTGATTCAATATTGTTGTATATGTGAACGTCTATTCAATTATGCATTTATATCACTTTTGAATAAATCTGGAATTGATATCTTAAACATGTATGCTAGCAATTAAAGTTATTATGATAATGCGATCGTATTCTATTACTTTGTTTGAAGTAATCATCTTTCATGCTTAACTTTTGTAATCATTTGTTTAATCTTTATTGGTGTTTGGTTAGCAGAACTCATCATAAATCACATAGATAGTGAGTTACTTTCACAAGTATTACAATCCAAACCATCTATCATCTTGTTACATATTTTAAACACCCACTCATCAAATCACACCTTTATTGGGAAACTAGTCTCATATAATTTAGTCAAAGCCACCATATCAAATGGAAAAGGAATTGTATTAAGGGCCGGACTAGGTGGTTATCTCCTAATGTTGTTGCTACCATTTTAGAGGAATCAACATTTTTGGTGCTAGAAGGAGGGCCTGGCTGTGAATGACGAGTAAATCTAAATCTATAGGCCATTCTAAGAGTAAAACTGCCTCACCATCACCTCCAACTTCTCCTTCACATTCTAAATCTCCTATTCCTAAGTGAGAAGTTGAAAAGTAAAAAACAAAACCCATTGCTGAAATCATAAACAAGCCAGACAGTTCTTCTCCTGAACCTCCTGAAGTACAATCTTTGATTCCAAACTCCAGGGGATTTAAATATCCCAAGAAGAGTTTGAGTAATCCCAAGGTAGTGTTACTTCCCAATATATCCCATCGCAGCCGCTTACTAGGGAAAATAATGAAAAGCTTGGCATTCCACCAGTTGAATTCCCTCTACCAAGTTGAAAAAGGGCTAGAAAGACACCATATGAATCTAATAGTGAGACTTTGTCCTCATCATCGTCCATTCCATCCATACCATTGCAAGGTCATACATCCGTTTCCCAAATTTAGATCATAGTCCAAACAAGTACAAGAGCTTCAACATCCTCTACACAATCACTTTCAACTGCTTCATCAGCCTCTTTTACTAATAGCTCAACAATTGCACATAATCAACCTCAACCAAGGCCATGGACCAACCCAAGCGCTGTCAAAATGCCTGCGTCTTTGACCCAATTGCCAGAACATCCTGAAAAATGTCTACCTAAATTTAATCCTCACAATGGCCTATTAGCGGAAGAACATATAAAAAATTTCATGTTATCGATTAACTTGAATGGAGTAGCGTAAGAAGATGTTGCTGTTAGACTATTTCCATACACTCTACAAGTAGCAGGATCATGGTACCTTTCATTACCACTAGGTTCTATCAATAGTTGGGATGATTTCCAAGAACAATTTCTAACTAAGTTTGGAGACGATAGGTCTACAACAACATTGATTAATGACCTCTCCATCTTGAAAGCCGAATCAAAAAGAGCCCATTAAGGACTTCAACTCACACTTCAATAAGTTGTTGAATAAAATACCTGTGACATCCAAGCCTAGTGAGGAGGTCCGAAATGAATGGTACATTTTTGCTCTGCCTTCAAACATAGCCATCTTCATTGGTAAGGCTGCCAAACCTACATTAGCAGAAAATATGAAGGAAGCAATAGCTGTTGAAAAACGTATCCTTGCTTTGGAAAAGAAAAACGCTCTAGAAGTAAGGAAATCCAAGAAAGTTACCTATAGAGATGATTCAAAGAAGAAAGAAACCAGGGATCCATATGACATGGAAGCCTTACAAAAAGTTCTTAAAACTATGTCCAATGAAATGGTAGAAATAAAAAAGCAGGTAGTTGAAACTTCCACAAAAATACCATTTAGGAATTTTAAAAGAAATCAACCAACTGATCCTAAACCATCTAATGCTATATCTAATGCAGAATCTGATCTGAATGATGATGAAGAAGAGGATACAGTTTTATTAACTAAAGAAACAGAAGAAGATGAAACAGTAGAATGTCATGGAATGTGCGACTCTATCCTACCCAACTCTGATAATGAAAGTGAATACGAAGCTCTTCCAGTAAGCACCAGAAGTAAAAGTATAGTAGAACCTAATTAATGAAATCAAAAGAAGAAAAAATCAAATCTTGTTACTAAAGAGAAAGTCCCTGCAAAGAAAGCTCCAGTTGCGTCTCCCCATAATCAACCATCTTCGTCCAATCCTCCCTCATCATCTAAAACACTAGCAGTTTAAGATTCCATGGATTATAACATAGTGGAAGATATGAAGAAGACTCCAGCAAATATTTCTCTACATGAACTTAGCAAGCTCAAGCATCAACAAAATTTGCTACTTAAAGAATTAAATGTAGTACCTTCTTCTCCTCTTCCAACTAGTGTATTATCAAAGGCTGCTAGAGGATCAGGTAAGCCACCATTTGATAAGGTAGATGCTTCCGATGCTGTTTTAATTGGGGATAGATCAAATTCTCACACTCCTCCTTTTCTCTTGACTTATGAGATATACAATAGAAATTTGCATAACTGCTTGATTGATTCAGGGGCTTCATGAAACATAATGCCAACATTAGTTTGCTCCAAGTTAAATATTGAACCCCATAAGTCTGTATTTTATATTGTCTAATTAGATCAAACTAAGGTTCAAGTTTTAGGAGAAATAAATTCAATTACCATCAAATTATCTGCTGATCCCATCGTTGTCCAAAGAATTGATATATTAATTGCTGACATCCCTGAATTTTATGGTTTGATCCTTAGCAGAGATTGGTCTGAAAAACTTCATGGTTATATTTCAACTGATTGATCTCACATGTGGCTTCCCTATAATGGGAAACCAAATCAAATCAGAATTGATTGTGAAAAACATTTGACTCACACAGTAACTGAGTTTGAAGAAGAAAATCAACCTATAGCCTTCAATAATAACATTCTTGGAAACTATTTAGCTGAATCATTTTTTGGGAATTTCAATGCTCAACAATCTCCTTTTCCTGTTAATAGTGTCATATTACAATTTGAAAATTTCTCCTGTACCGATACTTCTAAGTGTGTTAGTGTTGTAGATGAACTTGTAGATAAACCTGTAAATAAGCCTTTATTTTGGTCTTTGTATTTTGATGGATCTAAATCTAATGATGGTGTAGGAGTAGGATATATTTTAGTTAGTCCTGAAGGAGAAAAAATGATGTTATCATGTAGATTAGAATTTGAGTGTACCAACAATACTGCAGAATATGAAGCATTGATTCAAGGTCCCTATAAAGCAATAGACTTGAATATCCAATATTTGAAAGTATTTGGTGATTCCGAAATTGTCATTAAACAAGTGAGAAATAATCCATTGTCTTTTGGGTCATCTGAAACATTATCAATCACTTGTTCAAGATCTCATAACTCATTTTCTGGCATTTGAAATTTCTCCTATTCCTAGATCACAGAATGCAATAGCAGATCTCCTGGCTAATGTTGCTTCTAAACTCCTTCCATCTGAGGATTATAGTCCAGATAGATTTTCTATTGAATTAATTTTTCGGCCATCCGTCCCAGATAACGTCACCAATTGGCATGTGTTCAATCACGATGAAGATATCTTAAATTTTTGGACATTTGAAGGATCTTATGACGATCAAATCATCAATGAAAGCGATCATGATCTTCAATTACAACATACACTCAATGAAAATCTTATTCCTAAATCTGTGGTCAAACTGGAATATTTTTACGATATTAAGGATAGATTCAAAAATGTCACTAATGCCAAACTTCAAAGTTCAACTTTAAGGTTTGAATTAGTAAATATCGACATTGATGCCAAACCACAAAATGTTAATCTAGGACTTGGACTTTCACCAAATGAAATATTTGCTTTGATCAGTTTATTGAAGAAATACAAAACTGTTTTTGCTTGGAATTATGAAGATTTGAAAACTTATGATACCTCCATTATTCAGCACACAATTCCAATGATCTCCGATGAGAAACCTGTACAACAGAAGCTAAGGAAAATTCACCCAAATCTTGAAAGTCAAATCAAAGCAGAGTTGAATAAAATCCTTAAAGCCAAAATAATCTTTCCTATCAGACATTCTAAATGGGTCTCAAATTTAGTACCTGTGAGGAAAAAGAATGGTGATATTAGGATTTGCATAGATTTTAGGAATCTCAATAAAGCATGTTAGAAAGATAATTTACCATTACCAACAATGGAGCAGATACTTCAATCAGTAGATGGCTCAGAGTTAATGTCTTTTCTTGATGGTTTTTCAGGATACAATCAGATCCTAGTACATCCAGATGATATATTAAAGACTACATTCAGAACCAAATGGGGACATATGCTTATCATAAAATTCCTTTTGGTTTAATAAATGTTGTAGCTAATTTTCAATGAGCCATGGATATAGCCTTCAAAGGTTTGATCAATAAGATGGTCGTTGTTTACTTGGATGACATAACTGTCTATTCTAAGAAAAAGAGCAATCATCTGCATGATTTAAAGCAGATCTTTGAACGTTGCAAAAAATATGGGATTTCCTTAAATCCCAAGAAATCATTCTTTGCTCTTAATGAAGGTAAACCTTTAGGGTTTATTGTATCCAAAAATGGCATATACATTGATCTTGATAGGATAAAAGAGATTTTTGATATCCCTTTGCCACATAATAAGAAATCTATGCAATCATTTTTGGGACAGATAACTTTTATGAAAAGATTTGTTCCTGATTTTTCTCATATTGTTTTACCCTTGCAATCCATTATTAAGAAAAATTTAGTTTTCAAATGGGGACATAATGAAAAAGAGGCTTTTGACTCGATCAAACAAGTGATCATTAATGCTCCTGCAATGAATACTCCAAATTTTTCTATTCATTTTATTTTGTTTACTTTGGCCACTGAAACATCTTATCCTGCTATTTTAACACAAATCAATGATCAACAGGTAGAAGCACCCATATCTTTATTTAGTTCTAATTTGTAGGGTGCTGAGCTTAATTATTCCGAAATTGAGAAACAAGCCTTTGCTGTGTTTAAGTCTGTTAAACATTTTAGACCTTTCCTCCTAAAAACACATACAAAAGTGAGAGTCCCATTTTCTGCAGTGAGGCAATTGCTAATTCAAAGAGAAGTAGGAGAGAAAAGAGCTAATTGGATAACAACTTTACAAGAATATGACATTGATATTAAACCAGCAAAAATTGTGAGAGGGCAAGGCTTTTGCAGGTTATTGACAGAAGCTTCCAATATGCTACATCATGAAGATTCAGGTAGTACTGCACAAGTAAATGAGATAAGTATAATTGATTTTGAATCTCAATATGCCGATTTGATTTTTTAACTGAAATATGGATATGCTCCTCCTGAATTCAACTACAAAAGCAAACGTGCTCTAAGATTAAAATCCAAACACTATGAAATTGTTGATGATGTGTTATTCAGGATAAATTATGATTACGTTCTATTAAGATGTCTTGAAAAATTTGAAGCACAAAAGGTTTTACAGGAATTGCATGATGGCCCGGTTGGTGGACATTTTGGCGGAGACACTACAACACACAAAATATTGCATGTTGGGTATTATTGGCCGACGTTATTCAAAGATACCCATGACTATGTGAGGAAATGTAAAATATGCCAGACTGCTAGTGGGAGGCAAAGGAAACCAGCCTTTCCTTTACAACTAATTAATATTGAGCAACCATTTGAGGAGTGGGGGGTTGATATAATAGGAGAAATTGTTCCTCATTCTTCCAAGCAGCACAGATATATCCTTAGAGCCACTAACTATTTCACAAAGTGGGTAGAAGAAATTCCACTAAAGGTAGCAAATTCTAATGCGATTATTGAATTTATTGATCATTTCATCATCACCAGGTTTGGTTTACCTAATGCACTTATCTTTGACAATGCATCTTATTTTTCTAGAAATATTATAGTCGAATTTGCTCTTAAGAGAGGTTTTAAGTTAAAATACTATGCAAATTACTATCCACAAGGAAATGGCTTAGCAGAGTCAACAAACAAAAATCTCATCAGGATTATTAAAAGGACTGTTGATCAAAACCAAAAGAATTGGCATAAATCTTTAATATTTACACTATGGGCAAATCGTATAACCTAGAAGGCCCCAATTGGTACTTCTTCTTTTAATTTATTGTATGGGAAAGAAGCTGTTATTCCACTAAATCTATCCCTCCCATCATTAGCCCTAGTATAATTCATTGAAGAAACTCCTTCTTCCTCTATTCAATTAAGGTTTGATCAAATTATTAAATTAGATGAGGAAAGAGAAAAAGCCAAGATTACTCATGCTAAACATCAACAAGTCATTAAATCTTCTTTTGATGCAAGTTCAGCAGGCTCAAAAACATCATAATAAGCAAGTGCAACACCATAATTGGGACCAGTGGCCGGACTTACGGATAGATTGCATGTAGCCGTTGTAGCTATATAAGTAGCAACTCTACCAGCAATTATAGATTGGTGATCACGTTTTGAAATGGGACAAAGCACATGAAAACAAAGGTAAGCATACCAAGTTTCAGAAGATGTGGCTTGGACCATTTCAGATCGTTGAAAAGATAGGCTCATCAATGTTTCTACTACAAGACTTATAAGAAAAGAGAGATTCTCTTCCTGTGAATGGGCTTATCTTAAAGAAATTCTTTTCCTAAGGAGGTAACCCCTTCTTACTTGTACATATTATTTATGTAAATTTTGATTTCTTTTAGAAATAATGTTGTAAATAGTCTACCATTGGCTTTATACTATTGAAATCTCTTTGAAAAAATATTGTGAATATCCACTTTTAGAAAGTAGAAACCTTTAAGGAAGTGATTATAGTTTTGGAAATTAGATAAACATCATAAAACTCTGCTATGTTATTTGAAATTGTGAAATCTTTCAAACCAAGAAAGCATAGTGAATCATTTTAAGTTGAATCAGTTAAGAGAGGTTATTTTGTGAAAAGAAAAGAATTTTTGTGACTAAGCATCTACATCTCTACAATTTTCATCCAATAACTCTTAAGGAGTCAAAGATTCACCCCATCCATTAGGATTATGTTTTTTTAGAGTGTAATTCTAAAATATATCTGATTTAAAAGATAAGAGGTCTCATTATGAGCTTGCTTACCATGATCATAGGAAACTAATTAAACTGACATTACCAATATTGCATACCAAAATAGGGTAATGGCTTATAATCATAAGACAAGGGGTCTCATTATGAGCCAACTTATTCAGTTCAATTATAACCAGTGAATGGTATTGTCATCTTCTGGCTCCCAAACTAGGACAATGGCTTTTATCCAGAAATGAAAAAAGAAAAAAAGTTAAAAAAAAATAAAAAATGAAAATATATATAGATATTTTTTCGGAATCTATCTTTAAAATATTATTTTCCTAGATGGATGGGATAATGAGTAATTGATGGTTAAAAGGTAACCCTGTCGAGACTATAGACATTTGCTAGAAGCAGTGGCTCTACCTATGACAAAAGAGTAAATTCAAAAGCTAAGTTGCAGAAGCCCCCTACTTTATCTTTCATAACCAATCAAGGCTTGAAGAAACTATAAATGTTTTCATTAATAATAAGGGTTTGTAAAAGAAAACGCAAAATTGATCATTTTTTTTTCTTATTCAGAGTAATTTTGTTTTTTTAACACATTTCAAAATAGTTTCCTTCTCCTCAATTGTTTGTACTAAAGAAAGTGTTAGAAATTCCATCTTTTTAAAATAGAGATAACTGGTTCTTTCAGTGAATCACCAATTGTTGTGCTATACAACAACACCCCCCCCCCCCACAATTTCTAATTTTTCTTAATTTTATTCTTAGATGCTAAATAAGAAATAGGGCCCCTTTAATTTATAAAAAACAATAAAATATTTATATATAAAGATCTTTGTTTCTCGTTTTTTAATAAAAGTGCTTCAAAAAACCCTCTAAAAACAACACACATTGCATGAGCTTAAGGCCAAAAGCATTAAATCTAAATATTAGTGTATAAATGAGAAGTTACCACAAAAATCTTAAACATTAGGCTTCTTAAACAATTCATTGGTGAACATACGATTGCGATAAAACTATCGCATATTGCATATCACCAAATCCAATAAAAAAGCTTTAATGGGCCCTACAAACTTTGTGATGCAATAAGATTCTTGCATCTCGCATATCGCTGAAGCCATATGGAACCACACTTGAAAACTTGCAGTGCGATATGTATTGATTGCATATCGCAATCCTGACAGAGACATGTAATACTCACCTCGGGGAAAAACGATGCGATATTAAAACATAAATAAAGTGGTAATAAAAAGAAAAACACTATACGGGTGGGTAAAAAAGGATTTCCCCAACTCTTCATGCCAAGTCATCATACATTGCAATCCCATAAACTATAAAGTCTTTGAGAACATGGTGCTTACACCTCCTAATTTGCGATATGCAATGGCTCTCGGAATATTAAAATAATATATATCGAGATCGCACATCACAAAATCGGAAAGTTCATGATACCCATTCTAATTAAGACTTGGAAAAACAACGATGTGATCTATTAATTGAAGCATTTAAGATTGACACCATTCAATATGACCAGGCATTAAGAACAGTAATGACTATAGTCCTTCAAACTTTTCGTCTTCCGTATTAATATCAGTCCATAATACGAAATCTTTCGTACCAAATGATCCTGCCCTGATTTTCAACTATGATATTATCTCTACTATCTTTCAAGCATTTTCTGCCCTGAAATTTTTAATTTATCACTCTTCTTTGTTTCATACTGTTGCAATTTGTTTCTGTAAGTATGTAGCTAGCCAAAATGGTAAATAAAGATCGAAAGGCGAAAGCTGCCCCTGCAGTGATGGAAGGACAGGAAAAAGTTGTGTTAATCTCAGATATGACATGCCAGGACTATGGGAAGATTTCATGGGAAGGAATATATGAGATGTTGGATAAAGGAAAACCCGAAGGTGACAGAAGGACATGCAACAACAGACGGACCTACGGAATCAGAAAATACACTTAGTGATTTAGCTGATTCTTTCCTTCACTGAATAACGTCTCGTGCAAATATTTTACGATACTATGACATAGTAAAATGGGTAGTTGAAGGTATTAATATAACAGACACGACGCTTTTCACAACAGATGGAAGAATGTTCGGGTCTTTTAAGCCTGAGGACTTGAAAAGGATGTATCACTTTCTAGAACCTTAGAAGTGCTACAATAAATCATTATTGGAAGCTTTCGCAAAGGAAAATGAAGTAGAGTCTGACCCCATCAAACAATGGAGGCATTTCCCTAACAAACACAAGCACGAGTCATCCAGTATGTATTCTGTAGACTCTCTCACATATCCATATTGTTATGCTGCCGCAATGATGTGTAGATTATTTGGAAGCCACAATTCTACTAAGTTTTGTGTTGAAATGGTTCCCTTAATAGAAGCATCTTTGAATTCATATGTGATGGATTGGGATACCATTCTGTTAGATAAAATGGCTTTTCAAATGCTTGATTATTGGAGGAATAGGTTTGTTACCACCTGAGTGGTTCCCCCATTTTATATGAATGCATATATAATTGATGCCATTTGTTTTAACTCTGATTTTCCCATCATGGGATGGAAATGGACTGTGCAAGAGCCAACCCCTATCCATATTTATCATAAATACCTATGGAAAAATCAATATAAGAAACATTTTTACAAAATTTTCCATGGCTTCATCCTACCCTTTCATCAAGCCATCTTTAATAGACTAGCCCTTCGGTTGTCTGAGGAAGCTAGCATTGATCTAACTTCAATTGGAAGCTGGTTTGGGGAGGAATTTTTTACATACATTAGGGTTTATGGTAGTATCACTAATCCGCATGTCCTTCCTCTATATGTCTTGAAAAAACTACTAGCCAGGGAAATAGCCTATCAGACGGTTGAAAAGGGCCTTACAAAAAATCTCAACGATGCCAAGAAACAATTATGGCCTCCCTTTCCGATTCGATGTGGTATCTATTCGTGCATGAATACAAACATGCATAAGCTAAAGCTGAGAAAATAAGAGGTCTGAACCTAGCTGTTATTCTCAGAAGACAATATGACCCAAACAAAGTGGCTTATAATTTTACCACTTAGGTAAAGGTTAAGCAATTCATCCATGAAAAAGATGAATTCGATGACTTTTTTCAGATCAGTAGAGACATTTGCACGAGTAAGCCATCTCATAAAGATCAAGCTAGGACTAGGAGAAATGGACCAATTCATTTAGTATAGGGTACAAAGGCTTCAATCGGTACCACTAGACTTATTAAACTCTACACCGGTAATCCATCAAACAAGGAAAATGATAGAGCAAATCGCAGAGCAAATCACAGAGCAAGACATAGAGAAAACTTCGAGTGAAGCCTAGAAAAGAGAGAAAGCCAGTCATTAGTTGGACATAGATGTTCACATTGATCCGGTGTTGATCAAAGAATGGGAACAATTTGACCTTCAGATTAAGGGTCAAAGTGATACCCAAACTGTTATCACGCCACAATCTCCCTTAGCACTACAGCCCATAGTTCATGATCTTGTGGTTGAAAAGGCATCCAGTAAGGATTCAACTACGAGGGAAGTTAATATAATTCTTGGGAATACTTCATCAGAGATTATATTGAGTATTGAGGAGATCCCATCATTGGATGTGTTTTATAGCCCTAAACACAGGGCTGTAGTCAAAAGGCAGAGGAAGAAGAGGAAAATAGACCAAGTATCGGAAACCATCTCTCAATATGAATAAATGAATGTTATTTGGAAAGATTCATAAGATGATCCCTCTGAAGACTTGACTAAATTATCTCAGTTCACAGGTGCATACACAACTGCCACGACCGATAAAGAAACTGAAGTTAATCTATTGATCAAAGAAAAAGATCAAAATATTAAACAACTTGAAGATCACCTAAAGGTCGAGAAACAGAGGATTGATCAACAGGCAATTGAAAGACAGAAACAACTATCCAAAGAATTTGAACAACTGAAATTGGTGCATCATGAAGAGATTAAAGCTAATAATGAACAAATAACCCAGCTTCAACTCTCATTAGAGAAATTCAAAGAAAATCCTAAAGTTGAATAATTTATAAAAGAAGCCTTAGCAATAAATAACTTTTTATCTCAACAACTGACCCAACTCTGCCAAAAGATATCCCTTATTCGTCCATTATGCGTCAAAACCCCAACACACTGGTAGATCAAGTGGTAAATTCCAGATTGGAATTCGAGGAGGCGGATGACAAAATTATAGATTATATCTCTTGGAAAAGCATAGAAAAGGGAAGGGCTACCAAATTTCCAGTTATTGAAGAATCTCATAAAGAGATATTATTCTCAGAATGGGAGTCACAACTGATTAAAGTAGAAAGGGGAACTTCAAGGGCCAGGACAACAAGGAATAATATCATTGAATTTCTAAATGATATTTTACACAGTGCCATCTTAATTTTTGAGTGTACTCTTGAAAATCTTCCTAAGGTAAAAATATTGGAGAAACAATGGAAGCAACATTCGGCCACTAGAGAAGAAAAACTCAAAAAATTGAAGAGCCTCGATTGGGATACACATTGGATCTTTTTGGTTAAACCACATAGCCAACAAATGACGGTCAAATGTCTCACAGATGCAGTCGATTGCATGGTGCCCAAATTCTACGATGCAGTGTACATAGGTCAACTACATGCTAGGATGAGTAATCCACCATAAGTCTAAACGATGCTCGAGATTTGTCAACTAAAGCCACAGGAGGAATGATAGATGCAATGCATCTTTTGAAGTTATTTTCAATTCTATTTTTGTCATGAAGTCCCATATTTTTAGAGAGGTTGTTACAATCGCTTCAAGCATCTTTTATGAACAATTTGTTTTATTTTCACTATAAAGATCCTTTCATGTCATTGGAGAAAGGGTCCTAAATTTGTATTAAAATTAGATTGAAGAAGAGAGAACTTTTGCACTTCTTAGTTGATTTTTATATAAAGCAAGAATCAAGGTTCTATTTTTTGTTAACAGATTTCAAAAGGACTCACATTTCTATATCTTTTTGGAGTTTTTGAGAATAAGGAAGAACGAACCAGGCTGTTACTTCAATAACAAATTTCAAATACATATGGTACTTATATCTGTGTCATTTTGTTTCATGTTAGACAATTTAACAATCTTTTGATTCAATATTGTTGTACATGTGAATGTCTATTCAATTATGCATTTATATCACTTCTGAATAAATATGGAATTGATATCTTAAACATTTATGATAACAATTAAAGTTATTATGATAATGCAATTTGTATTCTATTACTTTTTTTGAAGTAATCATCTTTCATGCTTAACTTATGCAATCATTTGTTTAACCTTTATTAGCGTTTGGTTAGCAGAAGTCATCATAAATCGCATAGATAGTGAGTTACCCGGGTTAAATATATGAATTATATATATATAATATATATATACACATACATATATACTATATGTTTGTATATTTTCACAAGTATTACAATCCAAACCATCTATGATCTTGTTACATATTTTAAACATCCACTCATCAAATCACACCTTTACTAGGAAACTGGTCCCATATAATCTACTCGGAGCCACCATATCAAACGGAAAAGGAACTGTATTAAGGGTTGGACCGGGTGGTTATCTCCCAATGTTGTTGCTATGATTTTAGAGGCATCAATAGGCTCACATCCAATAGTGCCCATCAAAAAACTAAGCAACATAGTTTACATCTTCACATGCCATAACATCTGGCATGTATAACAATCCATTGGCACTACATGGCACACAGTATCATCCCCTGCATTCGTTGGCATGATTTTCCACTCCCTAATAGACCCTACCACTCCCTAACATGCCCTAACACTCTAGCATGCCTTGGCACTGCCTAGCATATACCCTTGTCACTCCCTCCTTAACACAATTGGAACTTGCTGACGCTCCCTATCACACACTCTTATCTATTCATTTCCATGCAATTTGAACTAGTTCATCCTTGTGTTCTCATGGCACTCCCTGACACACATTGGCACACCCTAGGACTTAGCACATCTTGGCATGTTGCCCTAGCACTCTAGCATTCCTTGGAACTACCTAGCATACCTTGTCACTCCCTCCTTAGCACAGCTAGAATTCGCTGACAATCCCTGTCATGCACTCTTATTCATTAATTTCCATGCATTTGAAACTAGTGCTCCCTTCTTTTTCTCTGACACTTCATAACCCTCCCTGGCATGCATTGGTACACCTGAACACCTAACACACCTTGTCATGTTTCCCTAGCCTCTAGAATGGCTTAGCACTGCCTAGCATACCTTGTCACTCCCTCCTTAGCACACCCTGAAATCACTGACACTTCCGATCACAAACTCTTAAGCATTCATTTGCATGCATTATTTTCACCTAGTGCTCCCTTGTGTTTCCCTAATGCTCCCTAACACTTCCTAGCACTATTTGGCACACCTTGGAACCTAGCACATATTGGCTGCATGTTGCTCTGGCATGCTAGAATGATTTAGCATTGCTTAGCATACCATGTCACTCCCCTCTTACCACACTTGGAACTCATTGACACTCCTTGTCACACACTCTTATTCATTCATTTCCATCCATTTTGACCTAGTGCTCCCTTGTGTTTCCCTAGCACTCACTAACCCTCACCAAACATTGGCACACATAACTACAATGAGTTTCACTAACAGTCAATCCAAAAACCCTTCCAGAGTCTAGCTAGTTACTTGTTCTTCACTAAGATATTAGGGTTAAGTTTATTGTATAGTGTTCAGTGTGAAAATATTACTAGGTGTTTTTATCGCATAGATTAATTATGATCTTCCCCATGTACACAAGGATAAATGACAAGTGTTTCCCATAATCATGCAAGTGGAACTTCAACATGCACATCAGGGTAACCACAAAATATTTATCATATTTACACAATTCAAGGTGATAGGAAAATATTTACATTATATACGTGAATGTACTAAGATCAGGATCATCAACATCATATCTACATATTTACCACAAGACGAGGGTCATTACAACCCCTTAAAAGTAGCCATAAGGCCTTCCTCTTTTGAAGCTCCTTGACCACAAGGGTTTAATTGAAAAACACATAGTTTCTTTATAGATTTGTAGGTTGCGGCAACCACTTCAAGCCCTTGAACTTAAAGATATTCAAATATTTGCAATTTGTTACAATAATAAGTCCATTATGCACATTCCTCATCTTAGAGTTGGGTAGAGAGGGAGAATACTTGATTGATGCCAACCTTGTAAATGAAAAACATTGCCTACTCATTGGTTGGACACTCCACCACTAGTTGACACCACTAACACACACCAAAAGTCCAATATACTCATAATATGTGCCCTACACCCAAGGGCTTAGACTACACCTCCATAAAATGTACCTTCAACTTTAGATGTCCCAAAATAGTAATATCCCAACCCTAGCCTATTTGTTAGATTTTTGTGACTTTCTCCTTAACTAAAATTTGTTTTTAACTATTTAATCCACTTACCATATACTCTCTCTTGTTTGCACCCACCTAGTATACAAGAACACTTATGTTTTTAAAACAACCAAGTTAAGAGGGCATGTTTCTTTCTTACACTTAAATGTTTTCAATACAACAAGTTAAGAGCACGTGTTTCCTTTTCAAATTCCAAAAGTATAACATGTCTATCTCTATAAACTAACAACAAAATCATTGCATAAAAAAGGTAAGATTAAAATTAAATTGAAATTATATTATTATTATTATGATAAATACACCAAATATGGAAAAATTGTTTTCAAACACAACCATAAAAAAGTGTTAGTTTATCAAATACAACTACAAACTTATTAAGCCAACCTAGATCCATCTTAATCCAGATCTATCAAGCACCAAGAGGGATCCAATCTCTCGATGTGTAAACCTCTTTTTTGGCGCTTGGTAGATCCAGGTTAAGATGGATCTAGGCTGGTTATATAATACTATATAATATCTATATTTGTATCTATGTGTCTATTTCTTATTCCCTCTCTCTATCTCACCCCCCAAACATACACACTCTCTCTCTCCCTCTCTCTTCCTCTCCGCCTCTCTCTCTTCCCTCTATCTCTCCTCCCTCCATCACTCCCTTGTCACTCCCCCTCTCTCTACCTTAATCCCTCTATGTCTTTCTTCTTCCTTCCCTCTCTCTCCCCCTCTAACTTCATCTCTCTCTCCTCTCTCTTAGTCATCTCTCTCCCTTTCTCTCTCACCTCCCTCTGTCCCCCACCATCACTCTCTCTCTCCCCCCTCCATCTTTGTGCCTCACTCTCTCTCTCTTCCACTTCTCTCCCTATCTTTATCCCCACCTATTCTCTCTCTCCCCTCCTCTCTTCTCTCCCTCTCTCTCTATCCATCTATCCCTTGTCACTCCCTCTCTCTCTCCACCTATATCTCCCTATGCTTGAGTTCTTTCCTCCTTCTCTCTCCGCCTCTATCTCCCTATGCCTTAGTTCTTTCCTCCCTCTCTCCCCCCTCCAACTCCATATCTCTCTCCCCCACTCTCTTCTTCTCTCTCTCCCCTTTCTCTCTTCCTACCTCCTTCTCTCTGTCTTCCCCTATCACTCTCTCTCTCTCTCTCTCTCTCTCTCCATCCTTCATCTTTGTCACTATCTCCCTCCCCCTCTCTTCCCTTCACTTTGCTTGCTATCATCACTTGGATCCTTACTTAAGATAGATCTATGTTGGTTCTTACTAATATTTGTATTATATGAATTTCACATATTTAAATACAAAAGTATTCTCATTTTTAATTTTATTAGAACCTTAATTTAATTCATATGGGAATAATTTTAGTAGTCGTGAGGATAGAGGGTTTATATATATCTCAAAACTAATTGCAACCCTTTTCCTATTAGCTTCAAATAAAAAATGTTATAAAATTAAATTAAATTAAAATATTTTTATTGTGAAATAAATTATGGATTTTGGGCATGTGGTATTGATAAGGCATGATATTAGACCATGGTATTGTAACAAAGCCTATTTACAAGTTAATAATGTCCATGGTAAAGTGGGGATGAATATGGATGGTTAAGAATCTTGTCATATTGTTATAAAATATTTAGATTGTGAAATAAGATATGATTTTTTGGCATGTGGCATTGATAAGCCATGCTATTAGCCCATGCTATTGTAACAAAGCCTATTTACAAGTTCATAATATCAATGACAAAGTGGGGGTGAATATCCATGATTAAGAATCCTATCATATTCTTATAAAATATTTTGATTTTGAAATAAGTTATTTTTTTGGGCATGTGATATTGACAAGCCATGGTATTGGCCCACGGTATTGTAACAAAGTCTATTTCCAAGTTAATATTATCTGGTAAAGCGATAATGAATATCCATGGTTAAGAATATTTTCATATTGTTATTAAATATTTTGATTGTGAAATAAGTTATGTTTTTAGAGCATGTGGTATTGATAAGCCATAGTATTGGCCCATGGTATTATAACAAAACCAATTTTTTACAAGTTAATAATATCCACTGTAAAGTGGGGGGTGAATATCCATGGTTAAGAATCTTGTCATATTGTTATAAAATATTTTGGTTGTGAAATAAGTTATGGTTTTTGGGCTTGAGGTATTTATAAGCCATGGTATTGGCTCATGGTATTGTAACAAAATCTATTCACAAGTTAATAACAAAATCAAAATATAAAAAATTGAATTTTATTATTTTTATTATTAATTGAGCCAACATTTAGATTTTTGCATTCATCCCCATACTTTTGACTTTTATTATTATTATTATTACTATTATTCTTTAACTAAGCCCATATTTAGCATTGTCTACATACTTACATTAAACCTATACATCTACTCTATACTCTATAAATATTGTATTTATTGTTTTTTAGGGAGGGAATTTTTAACATTTTTGAAAGAATTCAGCCTTAATTTTGATGTAACAAAGCCCTCCTAATTCCATTCTTCATTTACTTTCTAAAACAAGTAGTATATTTTCACTTTTCATAGGGCAAAAGGAGAACTAGTAGATATTTTCACTTTTCACAGGGCGGGAGGGAGGGAAAACAAGATTGAAGAGAGTTGTGAATTAAATTTTCACTTTTCATAAGGCGGTGGGAGGGAAAACTAGTAGCATATTTTCACTTTTCATGGGGTGGGAGGGAAAACGATATTGAAGAGAGTTGTGAATTAAGTTTTTACCAGTAGCAGATTGATATCGAACCCCACCATTAGATCTTCAATCCATTAATGATGCCCAGGTATGTTTCATTTCTAATCTGGCTACATTTACACCCCACTTTTAGTCTTCTTCCACACAGGGAGGAGTACACACACTTCAGATCTCTGGTTCAAAATTCACTATTTTTTTCATCCTTGCTTTTAAGTTTACGAGTAGATTATTTTCACTTTTCACAGGGTAGGAGGGAAAACGAGATTGAAGAGAGTTGTGAATTAAGGTTTTACCAGTAGAAGACTAATATCGAACCCCACCATTGGATCTTCAATCCATTAATGGCACCCAGGTATGTTTCATTTCTAACCTCGCTGCATTTCCATCCCACTTTTAGTCTTCTTCCACACAAGGAGGATTGGTTCAAAATTCACTATTTTTTTCATCCTTTCTTTTAAGTTTAAGAGTAGCATATTTTCATTTTTCACAGGGCAGGAGGGATAACAAGATTGAAGAGTGTCTTGAATTAAGGTTTTACCAGTAGTAGATTGATATCGAACCCCACCATTGGATCTTCAATCAATTAATGGCGTCCAAGTATGTTTCATTTCTAACCTCGCTGCATTTCCACCCCACTTTTAGTATTCTTCCACACAGGGAGGAGTACACACACCTCAGATCGCCCACCATTGGATCTTCAATCCATTAATGGCACCCAGGTATATTTCATTTCTAACCTAGCTGCATTTACACCCCACTTTCAGTCTTCTTCCACACAGGGAGGAGTACACACACCTCAGATCTCTGGTTCAAAATTCACTATTTTTTTCATCCTTACTTTTAAGTTTACGAGTAGCATATTTTCACTTTTCATAGGACGGGAGGGAAAATGAGATTGAAGAGAGTTCTGAGTTAAATTTTTACCTCTTCAATCCATTAATGGTGCCCAGGTATGTTTCATTTCTAACCTCGCTGCATTTCCACCCCACTTTTAGTCTTCTTCCACACAAGGAGGACTGGTTTAAAATTCACTATTTTTTTCATCCTTTCTTTTGAGTTTAAGAGTAACATATTTTCACTTTTCACAGGGAAGGAGGGAAACAAGGGAACATAGGTAAAATAATATGTATTTTTCCTTGTTTTATGGTTTGTCTCTATAGAGTTGATTTTACTGGGTGTACATTATATGCATCTCAAAATTTCTCTTTAAGAAATCCTATTTTTATTCTTTCCAAGAAAAAATTTCTGGGGAATCCCAATGGATGTTTCCCCACATTCATGGATGGCATCCTTGGTAAACCCATTGGCATTGACTAGTGCACCTCACCAAAGGGATTTCAAACAGGGCACCTGCCAGCAAAAAACTAGCCAAATACCCAGTAACATTAATGATATTCGGTTCGGCTAACCCCTTGGCTCAATAAATCATAATCAACTACACTATTTTCCATATTAACATATTGATCCTATTTAAAATTTTGTTAGAGTAACCATAACAATCCAAGCCCGCTCCTATTTTTATTTTGGTTTTTAATTCCTTATTTGGTGTGGTGACAACTTTATATGACTGTATAGATGTTTATTTTTGTCAAAGTATATGTTGAAAAGTAGATGCTCTCTTACATTCTACCTTGTCTTTTATGTATTGATGGAGCTCAGTTTCATTAATTGTGACCAAAGAACTACGTCAGGCATGTATACAAGGATTCCTATATCACTATTTACAAACTGAACATTGTCCTTAAACAAGCAAAGTAGATCCTTAATGCTAAATGTTTGTATCTTAGGGAACTTCCAATCCTAATAAATGAGGTGAAATTTAAGTGTTTCCAGAATCCAAATCTCAGGTTTTGTGAATTCGCTCATATATGGTCCTGGAAAAGCGAAGTGAAACTTAATTATTTCCAAATCTTAAGTTCTGTGAATTCACTCATATTTGGTGCTGGAATATTTTGAGCAAAGGGGACGAATTTCTTTTGGTTGCATTCAAATTTTCCAAAAATAATACTAAATTTCTCCCTGACTAAAATTCTCCTTGAAATGGCTTTGGGATTAAGCATTTTGAAAATATTTTAGGGAAACAACCCAAAATACTTTTTCCAGATTAGAGTTTTATAACACTAGGTACTAAAACAATCTTCTATTTTCTGCTGCAAATGTCTGATAGAGTCTTCCCAGAAACTGATCAGAAAATTAGGTAGATGCAGTAGAGGGATTAAATAATTTTTAATGAATAATCACTTAACATAAATGATATATTAGGTTGCATAAATATATAACTTAGAGGCATGAAATGAAGAAGAAATCTCAACGAGATTGACATATTCTTAATTGAGTTGAATGAGGTGAGCAATAACTTTGACTAGAGGGTGTTGAAAATGTCATAATTTTGTTCTAGTTGGATAGATTTAGAACTATAAATCAACAATTTTCTTGCTTGCATAACTTGGGAAGATTTTTGTATCTCAAGTATCAACCTTATTAAATAGTATGATTTATGCCTTGCAATGTTGAGATATGCTATGATACCACTTGCTAGTAACCTAAACATTTTGGATGAAAATTTAGTTGTGAATTTTACTTGCAAAAGATATAGGTAAAAATATAGATTAATTGTCCCTTGTGTAGAATTTCCTTGAAATTATGCTACCGCTTGAATGAATAAATCTGAAACTAATCGTTACATGAAGACAAAAAATATCTCTACCAATTTGTAGTGGAATAGAACAGAAATAAAACACAGTCAAACTATAGCAAAAAAAAATAAATCTAGGGAATCCAACTAGGAAAACCCTCTGTTAGTTGTAAAAATTTAAAATATTATCCCTATTAGACTTTGAGACACCTTCTTCAAGACTAGGTTCATTGATGCTTATTTCTTTCCATATTCATTTTCATAAGCATAAGGGTTGTTGTCTGTCAAATTAGAGTAGCTAGAAAATGTCTCTTTGATTTCAGAAAGTAGATTAGGATCAACTTCATCCAAGAATCCCTTAGAAGGCTCATCAGTAGCAAGAAGAAAGGTATTTTTTATTTTATTTCATCACATGCATCCATCATAATCACTGATTTGTCTTCATTTATTTCACAATCATTTTCAATGTTAGATGCAAAAGGTAATTTAGTATGATATAATCCTTAGGTAACCAACCTCAGACATATTGTTGGTTAATTTATGTTGTTTAAAGTTTATTGAGTTTGAGTTTTATCATGAAACTACTAGAAGCGTGCTAGAATGTGTGAGTTGATTATCTTGATAACAATGTTATGGTTTCATCTAGTACTTGAAAGGAACTTATAGTTGATGGTTAAAATTTCACATTCCTTTCATTTTTTTATCTTCACATATAACAAATATCTTTATGTTATAGCCTCTAGCTAGATATATATAGTAACTGCCACTAAGAAGTTGGATGCCATCATTTTGGAGCTTGAGCTTACTCACCTTACCTTTGTTTGAGTTGAAAATGTCATTAGATCGCATTATATTGTCTATTGCAGAGCATGAATCCAATTTACCTTTGTTTTAGTTAAAAATGTAATTAGATCTTGCTATATCATCTTTTATAGAAGATGAATCCAATTTCTCATAGTCCATTTGCTTGAGGTATAAAATAGCTACTTTAATTCATTAAACTTACTTTTCATATTCTATTTGTTCATTGTGATTTTGCAGGCCACATTTGCATTGGAAAAGGGGCATGTTTAATGAAGTGTCAAAGGAGAAGGAAGCTTCAGTTATGTCCTTTCAAGCTTTCTAAGGGATTTTATAGAATTAAAAAAAAATTCTCCATAGAATGTTGTGCTTTAACTTTTTCTTTTGATAATGGATTATTTATGTGATCTCCCCTCTCTTACACACAACTAGAGTCCAAACATACATGGTTTTTTGGGATATGTGGACAATGGACAAATTTACGCTAACCATTTATCTAGAAATTTACACTGTGGAAGATCAAGCATTTATAGTTGAATATTTCCTTGCCACTAAATTAGAGTTGAAGAGTCAGGCTCCTATTTTTCAGACATATACCTCACTTTTAAATCAATTTATTTCTCTCTGTATAAACTTCCATGGGAGGGCAAAGACTGATCACTACCATTGCTTAATCTTTCTACATACCAAGTAAATATTCTAGATGTGTATAAACTAGTGGCTCCTTAGAGAATCCCAAGAGTGGCACTATTGTAGCAAAAATAAATTCATTTATTTCGAGTTCTTCATTAGTGCATTGATAATATGTTATTTATTCCATATAATACCTCAACAGTGTATGATCAAATTACAGTTAAGCCTGTCATAATACTTTGACTTACCCTCTTTTAGAGGGAAACTAGAGTGTGTGTCAAGCTTGCACATCACAATTGTATCATGCAAAGTTTACCCGGGACAAGTTTTGTGGATCTAAGTAGCAATATACCTATTGGAATTCAAGAGGCAACAATACTACTAAGTGAGAAAGAGGTTTCACAGTTAACCTAGATTTCACATTATGGTTGGAGTCGGTTTGTTGGCAAGATACTGGATACCCCAACTTCCTTTTTATGATTGAGTGCAATATTGAATCCTTCGACATATTCCTCGCTCAATTGTCATTAAGTGATGGGTTTTCTCAGAAGTTCTGCACACGTATAAACTTTATTAGAGTTGTTCTTGAGCCTTCAGAGGTGGTTAGCTTTTCAAAGCACACATGTACAAGAAGAGGAGAAATAATATGCCTGGCTAATTTGAAGTTATCTACCTGTGAATAGGGTGTTCCCATTCATAAACCTGATGACTCACTCTACTTATTTCTAGTGAACAAATTTGGGACTTGCCATGAATCGTGAGACAATTCCAACCCCATAACTATAAATTTCTTATTTAAATCTATACCCAATAGATTAGAATCCGCACAAGGAGAACTCCACTCTTTTTTTGAAAGAACCTGCAATCGAATTGTACCATGCTATTTAATCTTTTTTGTATTTATTCGCATCCTTGGTCTATGACATAATGATGCAACAGGCTACCTTGCATTTTCTATACTAACACTCCTAAAAAATAATAAAGTATGCCCAAATCTATCATTTCAAATAATTTATGTAGCTCACCTTTTGGTTTTTCAATTATCGAAGTTGTTACCTATATTGATGAGAACTTCTACAACTGATACCATAGTGACAATATATGTTATATTTTTATCGGTGTTTCTCTGAAGGTGTTTCTCCTTTAGTGGAGAAGCAGTACATTGTAGTTTCCATTTAGGGGAGAAGTGTACCTAGTAGCAACCTTGGCCTGTGTGCAGATGGGTCGAATGCACATTAGACTCTATCTGTTATTTTGAAGGTGTTGCTCCTTCAACAATACTTCATCTTAGTATATACTTTT
>APFE031498175.1:0-15741 GCA_000404065.3 Pinus taeda
AAAAAAAAAAAAATCACGCAATAATCGGGCAATAATATCGCCATTTTCAAAAAACCACGATTTTTCAATATTATTGCGATTTTCGCAACACTGGTATTAATAAATATAAGGGTGAGAAGCTTCTAAGAGACGAGGATCAAGTTTGCTTTAATCTTAACCGTTGATTAGGGACTTCATCTTGGCTATTGATTCGTTAACAGCACAAGTGTAAGAGAAGACTTGAGGGTCTTTTGGAGAAACACCAGCAGATACTCAGTATCTCTAGGAAAATTGATTCTCAAGTAAAGGAGATTGATTTCAGAGGAAGAGTTGCAGGGTGGAGGAAGAGGAGGGCATCAGCAACAAGCAGTGACTAATGAGGAGGTGATGCAGGGACAGTGGGAGATAGCACAAAGAGAGACGCAGTCCTCACGCAAAGGGGCGCAGAGCCACTTAGAGCAACACAGAGGTGACACAAGAGTGGGAGCAGGGTCTCCAAAGTGTCAAAAAGTCTCAAAGAGAAAGTCTCAGGTGTTTTCTTTCAGTTTCTCTATAAAATCATTGCTTGTAAAAGCAATTACTGCTTTAGATTAATAAAGCCCTCATCTGCTGCACCGGTTTTCCCACATTGGGTTTTCCCGGGGACAATCATCCAAAAACAACTGTGTTGATGTGATTGGTTCTTGTGCATGTATTTTTTCTTTGGGTAATTGTGTGATAACTGAAGTAGAATTTATTTTAATATTTGTTGAAGGGATTTCGTAAATAACTTATTGTGAATAATAAGTAGGTGAAATAAATCAGTGCCTGCAGTAGAATTTCAGTTTAAAAATTTTCACACATAGTCCCAGCCACGATTGTCTTGATAGACTCAGTTCAGCTGGATATCAACATGCAAACGACTTGCACCAAAGACAGTGTTATCAATGATAGAGTAATTGCAGAGTCTTGGTTTTTATTGGCCTGATTACTATTGTGTTGTTAGCTGGTTAATGTGTGCAGGTTACACCAGAGAGCAGGCCATACCTCTAATCCTAAAGAATCATTGCACTCAGAACTAAACCAAGAACAGAGATCTCGACAACTTAGAAAAAAAAAGATCAAAAAGTTAATTCAGCAAACTATCCGTGTTAGCACAATCCAAATATTAACATCTTGTGTGAGGGATAGGTGAGCATTAGAATTTAATGTTGAATGTCTTCTTTAAGGTTAGCTCTGAGTCATAAATAACATGCCATATTACAATTGTGTACTTCTAGGAGTAATTCTAAACATGCAGCAATACTAGGATGATACTCCTGGACTCTACTAGAGTTTCATTCTAAAGAGAGTTCCTTGCATTTGGCAAATGTGAAAAATGAAGGTGAATGTAAATATATAAATAAATCTGTGCATGTGGTATGAGATGCACATTTTAAGGATCTTTTCAGATGATCTGCTGCATTATAGATGTACTTTTAGCTTCACAAATAGACCACAATACTTACAGCTTGTTGAACCGGTCTTCAATTCGGTTAGAGGATAGCCACCGATCCCTGCTAAGACCATTAGCCTTCCAAGAATTTTGCGATGTACCATTCGCTCCAATGCTCCCATAACCCTCCTGAACAAGTTATGTGTTAAGGTCTGATGCTAGCACTCATGATACAGATGTGATTACTATAACTTCTGACAAAACAAAATGGATGCACTAGCCATATGGGAAACCCAGCAAAATTGTACCTTCTCATTTTCATAGGTTAGAAAAACTTGGTTCCTTCGGGGAGGCCACTCCAAAGAAGCATCACTAGCTCCTCTGGAAGAGGATGAACTGGCGTATGTTTTGTTCAGTTCATCAACTTGTCGTTGCACCACTGGTTTTAGTGCTTCCAGCTCACTCACAACATTCAATAGTTTCTGCAAACAGTTATTTTATTTCAGTGAAAAGAAAGCTAAAATTAATTTATAAAAATAAAAAATAAAAAACTTCCAGACTCCAGTACATGTCTGATAGCAATGATGTGACAGCAGTATGAGATCCAACTGCTGTTCAAAAATGCAGAATGTCAATTTTTAAGCAAAAAATAACAATTACCTTTCTGTACTCTGCCTTCTCCTTTGGATAGGATGTTTGATAGTCTTGATGATGTGGTATAGTTTCTGTGATTAAACTGTAAACAAAAAGTAAAGAAAAATGCCTCAGATAATACTTATATTAATATTGCTAAACAGTGACTGAATGCTATGTTCCAAGCAACATACAAGAGATAGCTCATGATGTGATGAATGTAGCATTCCAAAGCCAACATATATTTGTTAGTTTAATTCTCGCAAAGATTAACAAGTGATGGATTCCTAGGGTTAGCTATCCTTGTATCTCAGGAACAGTGCACCAAATGACTAATTGTGTGCAACATTAATTGAATTTACTTTTCATGGAAACAGTCAATGCATAATGCCAGCCTATAATATCCAATATAAGATGCGCTAATTTGGATTATTACAGCACATCATAGGCATCACAGCACACATACAGTGGCGTGTATAGCCAGACTTCTGTAGGGAGCAAAAGCACGTGTTCACATTTTTTACCATTACAATGTCAAGCACAGAAATCAATATTTATTTTTAAAAAAGGAGCGAAATCTACCTTGAAAATCGCAGAAGTATAATGTACAAGTCAATAAGATTCTTCTCTTCCCTATATATGTTCGCCTGGACACAATTGACAACAAGAAGTTAGCTAGAAAAAATTATAGGCACATCAGGGCACAATCAAACGGCATAACCTTGTAATGCTATTGCTACAGTTGCCAGATGCACGCTTGGAGCAATGTAAAGCCAAAGATAAATGAGACAGTGTCATTAGTTAGCAGATTCAGCTAGACCTATCCAGACGAAACCTCCTAACTTTTTCTAAAAAGAATGCAAGATCTGGGAAAAGCGAACCTAAATATTCTTCATAATCACAAGATCTGATTTTAGTAATGATGTTATTGAGACTGGTAAGGCATAAGATGAATATGCTGGCACCGTTAATGACTTGGAGCATGTTTTAATGTTGTATATGTTTAAATTTACATTGTATACTTATCTCTCTTGTAAATTTTTCGAATTACTATATTTGTCAAATTTATCAATTTTTAAAATTAATTGAATTTATGAGTAATGTGTAAAATTGTATTCCATATTTTGGAACATTTATCTGAATTTATCCGGCTTTACTCGAGAGTCGATATCCCCAAACTCCCCACCTCGAGAACCTACCAATTTTTCAAGCCTGTTAACTGTGATCTGGGCAGACAAAATGGATCCCTCTGTGGCGTAAATAAAAAGAAAAGAACATTACAATTCCGATCTCTGTGGACTGAAAGAACCCAGTAATGTGCATCTCAACATGGCATTGAAGATTATATTTCCTATGTCCCTCTGCAATTTAGACAGCTTTGAAATTGCAATTGCTGGTCCAATTTTGCCACGCAATAACCACCACACGAAACTAATTTTTGAAAAAATCCAAAATGTAACCCTGAGAATAAAAAAGAGATATTTTGTTTCTCGCGGACCAACAGAATTTCGAGTTATGAAATCAAATACCCTAAATTCAAAGAGTCTGCATGGAATTCAGTTGATATTTAGCTAAACATAACAAGAGGGGCTAGGGCATGAAGTAAGATCCATAGTCCATTATCAATTACCAACTTTGTATAATGTTTTGCCGAAAGAAAACAATTGCAGGCGTAAATTAGATTGTGTGCATTACCTGTTTGAGCATATTATCAGCAATCCGGTAGTAATATCTGAGGGACATGCGATTGTCGACATCGACTTTCTGGGTGCTGGCGGCTATACTCAACATTTTGGAAGGCGCCCTCATCTTCATGTTCTCAGTGGCACGCGAAGGCGATCATGTCATTTGGTGTACAGAAGAAATAGATGAACTGGCGAATGCGTTAGCCTTCTCTTTTTCTTCTTCTTCTCTTCTCGGCGTGTTTCGGCATATTTTATACGAGCATGAAAATGTTGTCATTTGTCGATGAAAATGAAGTCATTGTTACTCAACCTAAAATTGAAGGTTTTTTAATAAACACCTCTGCGGTTTATTATACTGTTATTAATTATTGGCATTATTACTGCCTTGCTATATCCCTTTTTATGGCCATTGTGTGCATTAAAAGTTTTAATTATTTGAAAATTGAGATGCAAGTTTTTGGACTTGAGATTTAGTGCGAGTTTTATTTCTATTTTTCTGTACTTTATATTTAGATATGCATGGGTTATTAAATCCGTTATAAAAAAAAAAAAAAAAATAACATAGTTATTTGTTGAAATTGTGGAAAGTATTATATGGTTTGTTTTACTTATTAAATTAATTATATTTTATTTTATTTATTCAATTAATATAATTTTTATTTTTTCATTAATATATTTATTTTATAAATTAATTATTTTTAAAATACTTAATTTCATTAAATTAATTATATTTTTGTTTCAATTAATTATAATTTATTTTTATACTTCCCAAAATGTAGCAAGAAAATAAATTCACTCCTCTTAGCTCGCAAATAGAGGAAACACAAGAAGCAGACATCCAAAAATCAACCCCCATCACAAAAGGTACCCCCCTCTTCTCCCAAGGGGGCAAGCCTCGCTGAGAGCTCCAAAGGAAATATTGTAGAAGTCGAGGAAGTTGAGCAAGAATCTGAAGGCTCGGAGGAAGAAGGCGAAATAGGAGAATCTCAAGCCTCGATAAAGAGATCCACAAAGGGTCGCAAAACAGATCGGGAAAAAAGAGAGCTGGAAACCTCCAAAGACAAGCTCCAAGACAGCCAACCAACTCTTGAGAAGCTACTAGCGACAAAACCAAAAGATGGCGAGAAATCAGCCCCAAGTGTCCAAGGGAGCCAACTAGAAATACAAATGGTGAAGATTGTCTCTTGGAATTGTAGAGGTATGGGAAGCATAACCAAAGAAGAAGTCATCAGAAGTTTAATTAGGACAGAAGCTCCAGACATACTTCTTATCCAGGAGACCAAACTGGAGGACTCCGCTTTCCTTCAGGTAAGTAAGAAACTCTGGAATAAATGTGAGGCGAAAGCAATCTCAACCCGAGGGGCTACCAGTGGGGTGGCCACCCTTTGGAACGCTAACAATTTCTCAGTCATTTCTGAGACCCTCAACCTTCACTAGTTGTTCTTAAAATTGCAGCATGTAGATACAAATCAGATTTTTAGTCTCTTCAACGTGTACGTTCCTGTGAACACCGGGGAAAAAAGGCTTGCTGGGACTCCTTAAGAAACCATGCAGACCTAGTTAATCTCGAGAATATCATCATTGCCGAAGATTTGAACCTCACACTCCTGTCAGCAGACAAGAGAGGGGGCAGCATTGTCCATGATCCGGCCAAGGAATGGGCAGAGGACCTTATGCAGGACTGGGACCTGCAGGACATCAAGCTAATCTCTCGCAAGTACACTTGGACTAACAAAAGAATTGGTCTTGGTCATATAGCTGCCAAGTTGGACACATTCTTTCTTCAAAGCTCTTTTCTTCTACTTGGTATAGAGGCTAGAGTTCATATTCTCCCTTGCAGCACTTCCGATCATAAACCCATCAAGCTGGAACTCGTGTTTTAGCTTGACCTTGGACCTATTCCTTTCAGATTTAACCTGCTCTGGGCTAAGGAATCGGACTTCATGCAATTAGTTAAGGACATTTGGCTGCAGCCGATCAAAGGCTCCCCCTTTTTCATCTAGGAACAGAAGCTTAAAAGAGTGAAAAGGGCTTTGAAAAGCTGGGCCAAATCTCTACCCAATCGAGCCAACGAAAGGAAAAAAAATTCAACGCATTCTGGAAATTCATCATCTCCAAGCTAAAACAGTTGACATAACAAAAGAGATTCTAGATAAAGAAGCCTTGTTTCAACCTAACTATCACAATGCATGTCTAGCTAAGGAAGAATACTAGAGACTTAAGTCTCGCAGTCTTTGGCTTAAAGCAGGGGACAGGAACTCTTCCTTCTTTCACAAACAAGCTCAAGCAAGGAAATGTACCAATTCCATTTTTGAAATCAAAGATGGTACCATCATTCACAAGGATAATGCAAACATCAAAAAAGCAACTTCTCTTCATTTTAAGAACATGTATAGCAAAGATATAAATCTGAATCAAAATTCAGATATGATGGACGAGATCCCCTCCCTGATTTCTGCTAAAATGAATCACCTCCTTGAAGCTAAAGTCACCAAGAATGAAGTCAAGGTTGCGTTATTTGCCATGGACCCAGACAAAGCCCCTGGGCCGAATGGATTCTCAGCCAGATTCCTCCAAATTTGTTGGTCTATTGTGGAAAAGGATCTTTACAAAATGGTTCTAAAATCCCAAGTTCGCCAGAAAATTCGAGGCAACACGAACTCTGCTTTTCTTGCTCTCATCCCCAAAGAGAAGGGAGCCAACTCCTTTAACAAGTTTCACCTGATTTCGCTTTGTAATATAGGTTACAAATTGATCACCAAAGTCATCGCTAATAGGCTGAAGCCCATCCTCCCCAAAATCATACCAGAAAGCTAAGGAGGTTTCATTCAAGGTAGACAGATTGTGGAAAACTTCATTATGGTCCAGGAGGCAATCCATTCAAGCCTGAGTCACAATGAAAAAGGTAGGGTTGTCAAACTTTATTTAGCAAATTCTTTTGATAGAGTTAGGCATAGTTTTCTATTGAAAGTCTTACATAAGCTTGGATTTGGTGAGAAATTTATAAATTGGATTCGAGCTTGCATCTCGGAGCCTTGGATTGCCCCATTAATAAATGGCAAAGCTGCTGATTTTTTCAAAGCCACGAGAGGGCTCAGGCAGGGGTGCCTTCTCTCACCTCTTCTATTTGTTCTTCAAGCCTCTGTCCTCATTTTTTACCTAGACAAAAAAAGCGCAAATCAGGATATTGCTGGGCTCTGTATTGCAAGAGATGTTAAAACCATTAATCATGCCCTCTTCGCGGATGACTCACTGCTACTGGGAGCAGCTTCTGGGCTTATTGCCTCCAAATTTAAAAGAGCTTTGGACGAGTTTTGTTTGGTTTCGGGAAGCAGTCTAAACAAAGGCAAATGCCATATCTATTGTTGGAACACCACTTCCAGCTTGCTCAACTCCATTTCCAGAACCTTTGGTTTTGCAACATCCTCAAATTGGACTTCCTTCAAGTATTTGGGCCCCCGATGTTTCTCAAAAAAGCTTACATCAGAGATTGGCTCCCCCAATTAGAGAAATTCAAGAACAAGTTGCTTGCCTGGGGTTATTCTTGGCTTAACATTGTTGGTAAGTCTGTCCTCATTAAATCTGTCCTTTCTAGTCTTCCCTTATTTCAATTTTTTGTCCTTCTCGGTCCCACTGGTGTTTGCAGAAAAATGGAAGAGACCATTCAAAAATACTTTTGGAAGGGGGGCAAGCAGAATGAGAAAAAGATTCTGCTAGTCAACTGGGAATTTATCTCCAAACCGTTGTTGGAAGGAGGCTTGAAATTCAAGAATCTTAGCTACCATAATGTTGCAATGGGAGCTAAATTAATTTGGAGAATTATTGCCCCTAAACCTGGTTGGGCGCAATTAGCTCTTTGGAAACAATACTTCAAAGGCCAGCGTTCTTGCTGCCTAGATCACCCTAAGATGCACCCAAATACGCCCTTTCTGAAGCTTTGTAACAAAGCATGCTCTCTCATCAATGATCAGGCCTTCTGGTTTCTTGATAATGGAAAAAGGATCAACCTCTGGACAAACAAAATTTTGAATAACGAGCCGTTGGGAGACCGTTGTTCACTCCAAACGATGTGTAGATGGATGAATGAGGCTAGAATGTGAACTTTGTGGGACATTTCAGCTTGGCAGAACTCATGCTGGGCTGGCTAGAATCTTCAAACACCCCCAGAATTATCTATGGAACGCGAGATTCTGATTTCCAAGCTCCACGAACTGTCTCCTTCGCTGGCTCGAAAAAGGGACACAAGAGGATGGGGTACGCAGACTGGTGGATACACCATTGCTCAAGGTTACGCCAAGCTATGTGAGCACCCCCATGTGGCCACGAACCCTGAGCCTTGGAAAGGGATATGGCATTATCCCACCTTACCTAAAATCGACTTCTTCAACTGGCTGCTATGTCACTCCAAAATCTTGACAGATGATAATCTCCAGAAATGTGGTTTCCACAGTCCTTCAAGGTACAACCTTTGTAAGGTAAACCAGGAAAGCGTAATTCATCTGATGCTTGAATGAACCTTTACTTTGCAGATTTTGACAAAATTGTTGGGAACTCTGAGTTCTAGCATTGTGTTGCCTTCCTCCATCCTTGATATTTTTGCTGTGGGCCTCCCCCAAAAAACAAAATCATCAGAGCTGCTTGGACTGCTCTCCCTAAAATAATATGTTGGTAGGTTTGGCTTGAGAGAAATAAAAGGATCTTTCGAAGCTACGAACAGGAGGCCAAGCTTGTGGTAGTTAAGATTAAAAGCCAGCTTAAAAAGAGTCGGAGAGAACTTAAAGATGATTTAAATCTCAGCTAGCAAGATATAAATTGGGGCTTCTCTCTCGATCTTCAGTTCCAAAAAAGTGCAAATAGTATCTCCCTCCCCAAAGATTGGCAAATAAGACTTTCAGCAAATGAATTCAAGGATTGGACCACAAAACAGTAGAGATACTCCCTATTTTTTGATGGGGCTGTAAAGGCCAATCCTGGAAGAGCTGGCGTTGGAGGCGTCATCTTGAATCCTGATGGCATAAGGATACACAGTTTCGCCTGGGACTTGGGCATAGCTTCTAGCATTCAAGCTAAGGCTTTTGTTCTTTTCCAAGGTCTCAAGATTTTGAAAATGTTGAACATCAAGGAGGCTAATGTAATTGGGGACTCTCAAGTTATCATTAACATTATGGTGACACATTCTAATCCAACAGATCTAAGGCTTGCAAGGCTGATATTCAGAATAACAAATCTTGGAGACTCTTTCCAGAATTTGAATTTCTATCATGTGTTGAGAGCTAATAATAAAGAGGCGAACATTGAAGCCAACAAAGCAGCCCTCCTTACAGTTGGAGCCTTACTCAGAGGAGGACAGGAAACATGGGAACCAATTCCTTAATTTAGATAGTTGTCATGTTTTATTGCCTTTTGTTAAATCAGTTTGTATGTATCCACAAAGTTGGGAAAATATCTGAAATAGACTACATAGTAGCACTCAAAAAGAGATGTGAGATAAGCATAAACGCCATGGCCTTGCATGGTTGTGGGACTTGTGGAATTAGACTCACCTTTTGTAATCCGTTTTTTGGCATTAAGGCCAAGTATCTAATATATCCACTATCCGTTTCTGTAAAAAAAAAAAAAATATATATATAATAATTATATATAATATTATATATATTATTATATTATATATATATATATAGATATATATATAGTATATATGATATTTTTGGAAAAGCTCATTCTAATGATGTAATGGTTGTTAGAATTAATGTTTTATTATTTGAATAAAGATCTATGTTCAAAGTAAAAGGTTATCTAATTCCATCTCACTGGTGATGTACACTTGTTCACATATTTATAATAAATAAATAAATAAAAATTAAATAAGTGTCATTGATATAGGTTTCAGACATATTTTGGTATTCATGGGTAAAAAGTTGTGATCTTAAGTCTCATTTGGTGTCGTGGTATCATTCAATATTTGTTTACAAGATAAAATGGAATAAGTATCAATGACTCGACACTTTGTCAAACACATCATTTTGACATTTTGTTTAAGAATCCATATCCACAAGGGAACAGTGATGAGTACAAATAATGGAATAATTACAAAGACATGGTAGATGCATTTCTAGACAACCTAGGTTGGTGTATAAGGATCCATATCCATCGGTAAAAGGTTATGAATTATATTGTCGCTCTATGTTGTTGCATTATTACATCTCCATTTACTAGAAAATAATGGAATAAGTACCAATGACATGGGTAACTTGCCAAAGTCCTTGGTTTCGTGTTTTTGTTGAAGATCCATATCCACAAGGAAATATATGTTATATTCTCACTCAATGTTGCTAAATTGTTACATCTTCATTTTTAAAGGGGAAAATAGAATCAATGCCAATGATGTTAGTACCTTGCTAAACAACATGGTTTGGTGTTTTGGTCCAGGATCCATGTCTAAGAGTAAAAGGTTATGAGTTTCATTCTCAGCCAATGTTGCTACGTCATCACATCCATCATTAAAAAAACAAACAATACTTAAGTATTGTGATAGAATTACCTTGCCATACACATGGGTTTGGCATTTTGGTTAAGAACCCATAGCCACAAGTTGAAGTTTAAGAGTTAAGTTCTCACGAGGAGCAATTGGATGTTGCATACCCATTATGAGTTCCTCCTTTGTTTAAATTCTAACATTGTGAGTGGTTTCAGTGTCATGAATTACGAACCATCTTTAGCTTGTGGTTATTAGCTATGTAATGTTATAGTTCTTATCTTTATAATATTACAAGTTGTGATCATGGGTGTTGGTGTTAAGGACTTGCAATAAAAAATGGTTCCTTGAAAAAATATGGATGTGAAAGGCTTGTAACGTAAAATTATCCAGCTTACACACTTTCTTAATGTAGGATCATTGTTTCTTTTGTATTTTTCTATAAAAGAAATTGCTTATAAAACATATCACTTTCTTATCATTTCATATGATATCTTAAATTAAAATAAATGTATTTTTTCTCATCACTTTGTATTTCTCGTTTGTGACATAATCATACTCCATTTTTGTAATGTTGTTATAAAATTATAAAAGAAAAATGTGCAATACATTGATATACATTTACAGTTGAATGCTTTTACCCATAACAATATTGCACTGACTCCTAAGTTTGAGCACAAGAAAACCTTGTCATATTTCGTATGCTCCACAACTTGACACAAACCTCTCGTCGCCATACATACCACTTTATGCGTCCCTGGCATGTAACAACACTCCCCCTTACCTCTAATTTGGCATATGAAGGCAATAACAACCAATCCCAAAAATATCATGCTTTATGGCTCTATGTTGACATTTGGATCACATACTTTATATGTCTGTCAGAGGTTGTATTATCATATAGAATTCATCAAAAGAACATGTATGTTGCATTTGTTTCTTGACAAAATATGACACACTAGCATGATCAAAATTACTACATATTATATGTTCTTTGAGATCATCTTTCACGGGCAAAACCCTCTTCACGATATCAAATATCTTTGTCCATTTCTTTCGCATGCAAAGGAATCCCAAAAATATCATGCTCAATGGCTCTATGTTGACATTGGCTCGCATATTATATATGGTTGTAAGAGGTTGTATTATCGTATAAAAATCATTAAACGAATGTGTATGTTGCATTTGTTTCTTGATAAATGATGACAGCTAGCATGATCAAAATTACTAAAAATTATATGTTCTTTAAAATCATCTTTCACAGGTAAAACCCTTTTCACAATATCAAATATCTCCGTCCATTTCTTTCGCATGAAAAGCATTTCCTTTCCCTTACAAACATTGATTTCCCATGATGAGTTTTTCTTATGACGTATTGCAATAGCAAAAATCATAGCTATATATGGTTTATCTTGCTTATGAATTGAAGTTGATGTGATATGTTGGCTACACAGCATGAGTTTTTTCAATAGAGGTGTCCACGGAAGAAATAGGAACAACAGAGAAAGAGGCCAAAACCCATAACAAAGGGGGGATAAAAGGCTCAAGTTCTCAATACACTTTGATGTTGATTCAGAAGAATTTAACCAATTGCTTCATATTCATTTTCTTAACTTAGTTGTCCAGCAAGATTATCATCTGCCCCCTCCACCTTCTAATCCACAACCCATTATCGGCATCCCCATTTATCTTCATGTTTCATGCCACATGGTCATTCCAACCTATAATGGATGTGTTGTGCTTTGCAAACAACCCCCCATTTCATATTATTTTTATTCATAAAAACATTAAAATATGAAATAGGTCCCTTTAAAATAAAATTGATATCAAAACTTTTACTTTATAAAAGTCCGATAATCAAAGGAGCGCTTTATGAATAAACCCTTTAAAAGCAATATCTATTTAAAAATGGAAATAAAGCGAATATTCAGTTTATTACGATAAAGCGATCGGAGGATCGCATATCGCAATAACATGAAGGATGCACCAAATGGCTAAAGGACTTCCCCCCGATGCGATATAATGTTCGGCGATCGGTGATCGACGATACCCAAAGACACCACTTAAGCGCCCCATATCAAGGCCCCGATGCGATAAGCTATCGGCGATCGGCAATCGGCACATCCCCTTTATTTTTACAAGCATTGCGCATATGCCTTTTGCCGATGCGATATCGCAATCGGCAATCGGCGGGTCCCCTCGTTTCATCCTTAATGCGCATATGCCTTTCGCCGATGCGATATCGCAATCGGCAATCGGCAATACTCAAAGCATTGTTAAAGCCAGTCATGCACCCCCCGATGCGATGCGATAAGGCACAGTTTTCAATGAAAAGCCGTTAAAGTGATTGGAAAGCCCGATTTAATGATAATTAAGGCGTAATCACTCCCGCTCGGCCGCCAATACGCCCGTTGCGTGCTTTAAAAGATCTTTCGACCAAATATTGGTATAATGGGCATTTATAAGGTGGCAGGCTCTATACGGTCACTTAATGGATCCATGTCCTAAGATCTGCCTATAGATTGTCTCCGCGCCGGTTTTACAAAAGCAAAGTATATCAACGTTCATCTTTTCATTTGCTATCAACTGTGAGTTTTATTGCTATCTCTGTGTTACGCCAAAATCGCCTCTCTGTGCAGAATACAGTTTTACAAAGGAATTCGGGCATGATGGGTAAAAAGTCGAAGAAAGTTGCAGGTGTTTCCAATCCACCAGCTGCAGGACAAGCAGTAGTAAACAGCAAAAAGGGCCTGATATCCGACACAACATGCGCAGGCCTTGCTAGAACAACTTGGCAAGGAACTTATGACTTGATAGAGGCCGAGAAACCAACGCAGACGGTAGAAGAAGCTACCGCAGATTCATTGAAGAAGTCAAAGTGCACTCTCAAGGATTTGGCCGATTCCTTCCTCCATAGGATAGCAGCAAGGGAGCAAATTCTCCCGTATACCGATGTTGTGAAATGGGAAATTGAAGAAATCCCCATCATAGATAGAACTTTCATCACAAAGGATGGGAGGATTTTTGGGTCATTTAAGCTAGAAGATCTGAGGCAAATGTATCATTTGCCTAAGCCGGAGAAGATATATAATAGTGCCTTTTTGAAACAATTTGCAAGCGAGAACGAGATCGAGTCCGAACCTATTAAGGAATGGAGGCAGAATCTAAATAAACACAAGCATGAATCCTCCGGTAAGTACTCAGTAGACTCTTTGTGTTCTCCTTATTGCTATGCCGGTATAATGATGTGTAGATTGTGGGGTTTGCATGACTCTGCCGTTTTTACCATTGAAATGGTTCCTCTCATGGAAGCGGCAGTGAACAACACGATTATGGATTGCGCTACTATCCTTTCGGATAAGCTAGCATTAGCTGTTAGTGACTTCAGGAACAAAACTAGAGTCACTGAGAGGAAAATTCCCCCGTTCTACTATAGTGCATATATCCTAGATACCTTGTGTTTTAATTCTGAATTCCCTATTCTTGGCTGGAGGTGGACCGCACAGGACCCCTTGCCCATTCATATTTATCATCGCAAGATGTGGAAGTCATCCTATAAAAACCACATGTATCAGATTTGTAATGGTTTCATGGTTCCTGTTTATTATGCAATTTTTGATAAGCCTATTCCAAGGATATCCTACCTAGCCTCTTTTGACTTGCTTGCGGTGGGTAGTTGGTTTGGAGAAGATTATTTCACTTATGTTAGAGTCTTTGGCAGCCAAGCCAATCCTCATGTCCTTCCCTTATATGTCCCTGACAAACTGCTAGCAAGGGAAATTGCATACCAAATTACAGCTGAGAGCACCACACAGACTCTCAAAAAGGAGAAGAAAAGGGGCTGGCCTACTTTTCCCTTTAGATGTGGAGTCTTCACCCTGCATGATCTAAAACATGCGAAAAAAGAGGCCAAGAAGATTCAAGCTCTAAATCTTGCTACAATTCCGAATAGGGCATTCGACCCAAAGCGAACATCATATGCTGCTTTGGAACATGCCAAATTAGCAACATTTGATCATAAAGAAGATATGTTTGATGATGTTTTCTCCTCAGTCGAATCGATATTTCAAGCCCAAGAACTCGCCAAGATGCGATTCAACGATGAAGGGTTAATTGAGTTTAATAAACTCAGGGAGCAGAGGTTGCAAACTCTGCCTCTAGATTTATTAATGCCAACCCAAGAAGCATCATCAAGCGAGCCTGGCCAACAACAGATAAAGGAACCTCCTGCTACAACGAAGGCCAACAATAATGAGCAGGAGGAGCAAAACAAGAAAGACCAAGAGGAGAAGCTAAGGAAAGAGCAGGAAGAGCGCTTAAGGAAAGAGCGGGAAGAGCGCTCAAAGAAAGAGCAAGAAGAGCGCTCAAAGAAAGAAGAGGAAGATAGACAGCGCAAAGAGCAGGAGGACAACCAGCAAAGAGAGCAGGCAGAAATGCGACAGAAGGAACAGGAGCAGCAAGAGAAGAAAAAACAAGAACAATTGCTAAAGGAGTCTCAGTCTAAACAAACCACCACTGATACTAACAAGGGTGCTATCACAGCCCCTGAACTGCAAAAGGAATGGCAGCAGTTCAGCACCATTATCAGTGGAGGAAAAGACTCACAGAATACTGATACTCCTAAAACCAGCAGTGTACAGGATGATACCTCATCTCAGGTTTTGAGCGGAACCAGCGGCCCCCCTAAAACTAAAGATGTGGAAATAATTCTGAAAGGTCCTAGCGACCAAATCACTCTACAAGTAGAAGATATTCCTCCATTGGATGTCTTCTATAGCCCAAGGCACAGAGCAGTGGTAAAGCGATCGAGAAAGAGATGAAGGCTTGATCAACCTTCTATCTTTCCAGAACAAACGGTCATGGGTAATGTAGTGTGGAAGGAGAAACTGGATCCCACCGATGATCTAACTAAATTGTCACAGTACGCTGGAGCTTACTCAGCTGCAACTATCGACAAGGCATCGGAGGTAAGTCTTCTATTAAAGACTAAAGACCAGGAAATCTCCACGTTGCAAACAGAATTAGCGGATGTAAAACAGAGGGTAATACAAGCCGAGGAACAATTAGCAGAACAACAACAGAGGACAGCGCGTGCAGGCGAACAGTTAGCAGAGCAACAACAAATAAATAGCCAGTCGGCTCAGCAATGGGAGGAAGAGAAACAGAAGATTAATCAGGCAGAAATCCAGAAACAAAATGAATTGACGGAGGCTTTGGAACAATTAAAAGCGGTGAATGAGTAATTATTAAAGACCAAGGATGAGCATATCGCTCAAATTACAACTCAGCTAGAGAATATCAGAGGAGATTCGCAGATAATGGAATTCAGAAAAGAGGCGATGTTGATCAACAATGCGCTTATAGCGCAAGTTAAACTCTTGGCTCAATACCTCTCTCAAGCGGAACCACTCTGTGAATTAACTACAGCTGTAAATGAGCAGGTAGAAAAGGTAAGGGATGACTTGAATCAAGCCGATGAAGCTATTACATCATACCTTGAATGGCAAGATTCGAAGTCGGGAAAAGCCTCCAATTTGCCGAGAATACTTGAGGTT